>JADDOH010006696.1:0-159496 GCA_016648135.1 Agrypnia vestita | reverse complement strand
TTTTGTTTATTTAATTTATGGTACAAATACAGTTCTTATATATTCATATCAGATTAAACTTTTTTTTAAATACTTGGTAGTCATGTAGACCTCATCAGTAAAGAGAAGCTCTTGAGTCTGATGAGGGAGCCACAGTTCTTATTCCTTATTATAATATATAGGTACATAGTATATACAAGTTATTTATTAATACAGTAAAAAAGGTAAATTGATAATGAAAGTATTGGAGTTATTTTGAAAAAAGCTATAGGTTTAAATGATTTGTGAATTTAAGTTTGATTTTAGGAAAATTCTATAATTTTTTTGATTGCTCTGAGAGGGTTACTGATGCATCGGGTCTCTTCTCGATAGGTAAGTTATTAATAGTACTACTGGCTTTATAAATTAGTGATGCTGCTTTACATTTAGGCATTATAAATTGGTTTCATTTTTTCATAAGTTTTGAAATATTCCTGGTTGTCTTCTGTAAGGTTTTTCTTACATATTTTTAAAAAGGAAAACTTGCTTTAAAATATCATCTACGTTTTGGTACTGGAACAATTTAAAAGATCTTTCTTGTTGTAAAACGTAAGCTTTTTTTTATCAGTATTAGTTTACTGTAAACTCCTTTGTGATATTTTTACTGAGTTTAAACAACCCCCCATCCGATAACACCGTATGAGTGCTTTTATATATATATCTTCTATATATCTATATATATCGTATAATATGAGTCCAATCCATATATATAAATCTATATATTTATAATATAAATAGGGATATAGTCTATATTGTCTAATATTTCCAAATTTACCATATTATCTGTCTCTTTCCCTGTCCCATTTATTACCCCCTCCCCGATCACCCACTATTTCATTTTACTTAAAGTGGTTATAATAAATACATACATTTATTATGAGCAATAGTTATGTCAAGTCCCCAATTAAGAGTGTTTAGAGGATGCACTTACACACTGTTATTTGGAAAACATTAATAACCTCGTAGGACTATATTCCTACCTTGATTATAAGTCGAAAATGTTCAAGATATTATGACCTAATACCAATAATTATGGAGATATGCGACATAGAAATTTGCATTTTTTTTTCAATATTTCTGACTTATTTTTTGTAAAACGTTGGACTATCATTACAGTAAATATGAAAAATTAATTTACTTTAATACAAATCAAATAAAATAATAATACCCTTCGAATTCCAATTGGATTTTTTCAGGGTGTTTATCATTTTATTTAACTTGTATTGAAACGAATGAATTTTTCGTAATTGATATAAGTTACTAAGTAATGATAGTCCAACGTTTTAGAAAAAAATAAGTAAGAAATATTGAAAAAAAAAATGCAAACTTTGATGCCGCATACCACCATAAATATTGATATTAGGTCATGACAGCTTGAATATTTTCGACTCATAATCAGGTCGGAATAATGTCCTACGAGGTTTTATTAGTTTTCCAATAACAGTGTGTAAGTGCATCCTCTAAACCTCGTTATTGGGGACTTGACTAACTATTGCTCATAATAAATGTATGGTATTTATATAACCTTTAAGTAAATGATAGTGGGTGATTCGGGGAGGGGGTATAATGTGACAGGAAAGAAGAAGATAAATATGGTAAATGGAATTATATAAATATATCTATATAATATATATTATAATATATATATATATAATATATAATATAGTCTAATATACTAATATATATATATATATATATATATAAATCTACTCATATACGGTGTTATCGGATGGGGAGGTTGTTATAAACTCAGTAAAAATATCACAAAGGATTATCAGTAAAGTAATACTGAAAAAAAAATCTACGTTTCCAACAAAAGATCTCTTTAAATTGTTTCCAGTACCAAACGTAGATGATATTTTCAAGCAAGTTTCCTTTTTAAAAATATGTAAAGAAAAAACCTTACAGAAAACCAGGAATATTTCAAACTTATGAAAAATGGAAACCAATTTATAATGCCTAAATGTAAAGCAGCATCACTATATTTATAAAGCCATTATTACTATAATAACTTACCTATCGAGATACGATGCATCAGTAACCTCTCAGAGCAAATCAAAAAAATTAAAATTTTCCTAAAATCCAACTTAAATTCACAAATCATTTAAACCTATAACTTTTTTCAAAATAACTCCAATACTTTCATTATCAATTTACCTTTTTTACTGTATTAATAAATAACTTGTATATGCTATGTACCTATATATTATAATAAGGAATAAGAACTTTGGCTCCCTCATCAGACTCAAGAGCTTCTCTTTACTGATGAGGTCTACACGACTACCAAGTATTAAAAAAAAAAGTTTAATGTGATATGTATATATATAAACTGTATTTGTACCATAAATTCAATAAATAAAAATAAAAAATAAAATAATTATAATCTGAAAAAATCTCTCAATACTCAATACAAAAATAATGTTGAATGTTTAAAATACGGCGTATATACGTAAAAACGAATCCCCAAAAGTGTGTAACTGCTCATAATTTGTAATGTTTAGTTTGTAGTTTACCCTGAAGAAGGAACGGTGGTTCAAAAACCGGTTGGTGTTGCCATAGATGCAGCTATTCAAACCGAGTGAATTGTTGTTTAATTTAATTTGAAATGAATAACCACAAATTAATAACCAATAACAATTCTTTTTAAGTTGTAATTTTAAGAAATGCAACTTAAAAACATCAATTTGCGACAAACATTTATTAAATATTTAAAGGAATCATACAACGATAAAAAACATTGTTGAGAAGCACATCACATTGAGGAATGTACAGGATTTTAAACGAAGCCTTATTTCAGTCATCAATATGCACAAATTTAATAATTATGACTGACATTTCCATAGAGTCGCTGGCAAATAATAAACACATCAATCGATAAAGTACAAGTTTTACCGACAAATTAACTTAATTTTACGTAAAAAACGCCTCCGATAATAAGACACTAGTTCTAAACCAAGTGTGACATAATGACACATTGTTTTCATTCATCGATTGTCATTAATTACTTAACGAGATATTTTTCTAACCTTCCCCCATAAACTGTTTCTTTGTGCGGGTCGCCGACGGCCGCAGAGAAAATGTTTTGTTTAATTCGGGCATCATTTACCTATAATGATTATTAAATAGTCGCGAAGCTGAAAAATAAGTAATTTTATTAATGTTTAAATATATGCATTCCGTGTTTTGAACTCGTTTGACATTTCGTATCCGCCTATTGGCACGCATTACGAGCAATTATGTAGTTCTGAGAAGTGTAAAAAGAAAATGTACAAAGAAATTGTGAATTTCGGTGCACGTAAATATTGTGGGAAGGTGAAAGTTTTGAGAAACATGTATGAAAGAACGCTACCTTAGGCCGTTGAACAATTGCTTGGACTTCTCCAGCAAGTGGCAGAACTCAATGACGATTTTTCTCTCGTGCTCCTCCATTCCCGCCATGTTTACCATCGCCGCGGCTCAGCAGCGGGCCCCCCGCGCGGCGGGCACGGCGAGGAGTCCTGCGAGTGTGGGCTCACGTACAGTGCACGGGACGGGCGACGCGGCACTGGCGGGGGCGGCTCGGGCGGCCGGGCTCGGCGAGGGGGCGCGCCGCTCTCGCCGCGGGGCGCTCCGCGCGGGCGTCATCGGCCGGGGAGGCCTTCGGGGGCGCTGGCGCCGGGGCTCGTGCCGCGGACTCGGCTCCGGGCGGGCGCAGCGGGCCGCGCGCGTCCAACATGGCGGCGCGCATGCTCGCGGGCGCTGCGGCGCCTGGCAGCTGTTCAATGAATGACGTCACCGCGCGGCACCTTGTACGCGCGTTCGGCCGGCCCCGCGCCGCGGCGCGCGCCCGCCTGACGCACCCTCCAGCTCACCCGAGCGTACTACGCGGCCCGCCCTCCCCCGCGTTCTGGACGCGCTTCCGAGTCGTCTTTTTCGGATTCGGAAAATCGCTACGCACCCCGCAAAATGTGCGGACGTGAATCGGCTACCTAACGTAAATGCACCGCGGCCGGTTCCAATACGTCTGACCTGGCTCGTAAATTGTGAAACAATTGTGAAAAGGTCAAACTTAATACTGTTTAAAAGCATAATGTCTTAGTAAATAAGTCGCCCTTTATTAAAAAAAAATACTTTTTTATGAAAGAGATTTGGTTTGAACTAAAAATTAAAATAAAAAAATACAACTTCTATTTTTAATTTAATTATACAAAAATAAATACTTTGATTGCAATATGCATGTTATTCAATATGCATCTCTGTATAATTTTATGCTCTTAAATTACGATCATTATTATATTTTTTATTTTAATGTAGTATGCTTGCTTACACACAAAAATATTTTTTTACCATTGTCAATATATTAATGGTATTATGTAAAAGATGTTTACTGTCTCCTTAACTAGACCGAAGTCAACCTATCGGTTGTATCAAACAGAGAAATACAATAATAAGTAAGGGTCAGTTGTTTGATCAGTATTTAGAGTAACAGTTGAGAAAAAAACATAGATTTATTCGTTTTCCACCGAACGAAATATCCGATTTCGTAGTTCAACGATTGTCAAGATTATTGAAATTAAAAATTAACTATTTCCTCTCTTCTTCACTACTAAAAAAGGGAAAACACATCATTTAAAACCAGTATTTACTGAACAGTACGCATGTTTCGGAGCCAATGGGACCATTTATACAAAGTTTTTTCACTTTTCTAATATTTCATCTGTAATTAAATTTTACTACGTGCGCCCATAATTCAATACCAGAAATCCGCACTCAGCTTATTAAAACTGTGACTTGGATTTTAAAGTTTATATTGACACGATATGCATATTTTGAATAGGTTATACAATACATTTAAATTATACGACATCGTTAAATAAAATCGAGATTATATTAAAAACTTCGGATCATTACTTTT
This sequence comes from Agrypnia vestita, assembly GCA_016648135.1. Taxonomy (NCBI): domain Eukaryota; kingdom Metazoa; phylum Arthropoda; class Insecta; order Trichoptera; family Phryganeidae; genus Agrypnia; species Agrypnia vestita. Next base: position 154,584 of record JADDOH010006696.1, on the reverse strand, counting down.
TATGTAAGCGATTGTGTTGTTTTATAAAATTTATACGGTTCTAAAATATTTCGTAATTATAATTTTGAAAAGTAATGTTATTTTACTATGCATAATTTCACCTGTTTGTCTGGACGGAATCTTATAATCGATATTTCACCCGCTTCCCAATATCCAGTCGAACTGAAATTATGCACACAGACGTATTCTCGATGACAGTATATGAATCAATTAATTAACAAATTCACGAATTAATCAATTACTCCATCATATTAATTAATCAATGTTTTACATGGAAAATTGGTTAATGATCTAGTTTCTTACCGAAGTGATTTTGTACGCTGGGTAATATTAAGACTAAAAAGTAGAAAATTCTATTAAACTCTTCAAATAAAAGCGTGAGCGTTCTACCTCCATCAACAACAGAATTCTGTAATCTATATCAATATCGTAAGCGCACACCTTTTATTTGGAGTGAGGAAAAAATTTTTTGACAGAAAGCTTATTTTTTACTTTTTAGTAGATACATTTAAATAAAATAAAATAAATATGTAAAATAATATTCTTAGTCTTGTTACATCGAAAGTATTTACATTTTATTGAAAACATTGAATATTATTATTCTTTCACCGTCAGTCATTATTTAAAAATGTGTTTTCGTTTAAAATTAGTCTTTATTAAAGGAATCATTCTTGGGGTCTTTTGGTCCCCCACTTCGGAGCGTGAGAGATTATTTGAGTTTAGTATGGGAAAGGTTAATAATATTGTTAATTTGCGCTGCAAAAGTATTGTGGTTGTTTACATTATTATTTTTACATTTTTTAATTAACTTTCTATTTAATATGTATTATGATAATATTGGTCTTCAATGTTGTAAATTTGAAATAGTTAGAAATAGAGATGCGCCGAGTACTCGTTTAGTATTCGGTACTCGGTGTATTCGGTGTTTTTTTTAATACTCGTACTCGGCCGAATAATTGCTCGGTTCAACTCTGCCGAGTATTTGATTAAAATATTATATTATATTATATTAAATATAACAAAATGTATAATTCTCTACCTAACAATACATAAGAAGCAAAAAAGCATAATTCTCTTTTTAATAATGTCCATCACTAACGTTATCAAGACGCTGCTCTAGATAGCGCTGTTCTCCCAGCATTAACTAGCGGCCGAATAACTCGGATCTATCTAACTCTATTTACCGAATATTCGTATTCGCCGAATATCATCACGAATATTAAAAACAAACTAATTATAACTGATCGCTACGCAAATTACGGTTTGTCTGTGCACCGTGTATCCAAACACACCTTCGCACTACGCACTCTATTATCTGGGATTCCCCTAACATTGAATGAATGGATTTGTTGAGTTCTCAAGTTATCAATTGTTACTTGTTTCAGAGCATAACATGAGTTATTTCATCTAGTTTCGTTGGATTATTAATAAGGTTCGGTGCTCATTTCATGTAGTTTTTTTTGTAATATGTATTTTTCGTTCCATTTTATTATTATTCCGTTGTGTAAAAGTGTTAACTCTTTTAAAATAATTTCAAATTAAATCTAATAACATGACCTCTCGTAAGCGTGAAAAAGTGATATTTATTTTCGACCGCTGGGAATGTAAAAACAAACGCCTGAGAAGTTACAAATGTTGTTCTTTTTGAATAAAGATTTGCCGGTGGTACCTATATTTTAATTATTAAATCTCTTAGTAATAAAAGAACAGTGGTGTGTTATTTATTATCTTGTTGAATTATTCGTATTCTTATTCGCCAAATAGTAGGTTTAATATTCGTATTCATGAAAGTAGTATTCGTTGCATCACTAATTTATACATTTTTATTGAAATCAAAATATAATACTTACTTTTATTAATAATTAATTATTCCTTTAAAATTTATAACAAGACAGTATAACTTGGTTAAGAACGAGGTGTTATTATTTCGTGATTTGTGGCATTAGGTATCACACTGACAGCAGGTAGGTACCTACCATAAAATAAAACTGTCTACTTGTACGAAATCCTGTGTGTCCGTAACTTTTTTATATATATTTTTTTAAATTATAAAAAAAATAATTTTAAATAAATAGACAATAATAAATCTTTAGAATCTGGCGGGTAACATAAATGAAATTTCTAGCTCTTATCCCACACTCTCTCCACGATATGTATACCGTTTGACAGATTTTACCCAAATTTTGCATACTTATTCTTTAGAATCCAGCCAAACTTGTAAAAGTAGGTCATTTTTGATGGGTTACAGCAAGTTAATTTAAATTTTAATATAATATACATTAACTCTTACCAACTCATTCATTACTAAGGGCCGGTTGTTTGGTCAGAGGTAATTGCAATGTGATAACGATTATTTGATTGGTGCAAAACGCAAAAATATATCCCTTTTCTTAAAATCGAACAACCGGCCGTTAGATTAATAAATATATCGAACCCTTCCCGGTATAAGGTAGTTAGTTTATTTTTAAAAATAATTATTAAAAAGCTTATAGTTTTAATTTGAATTGAATCTACAATCTAAAGATCCCCTGCCGGGTAACTGCCCAGATGGAAGCTACGCCCCTGGGAATGGAAGACGGAATTGCAATATATTATTATACAGGGTGTAACAGAGCTAGTCCACAATACTTAACAAGTGGGTTCCTGCCTTGATTATGAATCGACAATGTTCAAGCAACCATGAACTAATATCAATAGTTATGATGTTATATGCAATATCAAAGTTTGCATTTTTATTCAATATTTGTGAGGTATTTTTTACGAAACGTTAAAGTATAATTACAGTAACTTATATGGATTACGAAAAAATCTTATTTCAATAAGAGTTAAATAAAATATTAAAAACCCTAAAAAATTTCCAATTGAAATTGGATGGTTTTTATCATTTTATTTGACTTGCATTAAAGGGAATGAATTTTTAATATTTGATATAAGTTACTGTAATGATAGTCCAACGCTTTGCAAAAAATTAGTTAGAAAAATAGAAAAAAAAATGTAAACTTTGATGTCGCATATCTCCTTTACTATTGATATTAGGTCATGTTTGCTTGAACATTTTTGACTCATAATCAACGCAGGAATCTACCTTTAAAATATTGTGGACTGGCTCTGTTACACCCTGTATTGCATTATATTGTTAACGCACAAAACAGATGGAACGTAGGTATATAAGTATTTATGTTGGCGTGAAGTTTCTGTGAAAAATGTCAAGACATCTGTCAAACGTCAACACGTCAAAATTGACGAAGTGTACAATGTTATATAATGCGGTCCAGACATGATTGTTACGATACCATACGCCGATAAGAATAAACCCTATTGAAGGCTATTAATTAAAATAATGCAAGTGCTTGGCTCTAATAACAAAGTCGATACCTGATTGAGTTAACCCTTAACAACCCACAAGTGTCTCACGCACACATTTTTGTGATCTTATCCTTATAAAAACTGTTGCATTCACATTATCTTTGTTTTCTTTTATTTGGTAGATAGACAAAAAAAAAGAGTGCTGAGATGGTTTAGTCATGTAAAACATATGATCGAGGAAAGGATGGTTAAGAAATATACAGGATGGTTAAGAAATATATAGATTCTAGGTAGTATTGGAGGATGGCCCTGTTAAAAGCCTCAACAACCAAGCATGCATGAGAAAATGTATGAATTTAGCCGAAGCAAAAGCAGTGTGCCAAGATAGGGGAATATGGCGTTCTTTCCTCTCTGCCTACCCCTGCGGGGAGACAGCACGATGGTTAGTTAGTTAGCTAGTTATTTGCCCTAGATTTCGACGATGAGTCTCTTGGACACTACTGGTCAGTTACGTTACATAAGTATACTGGGTAATTAAGAGTTAAACGTGTTGATAATAATTAATCCGTGTGACAAATTAAAAATATATGGCGTTGGATACAATTTCCATATATACAGCCCCTAATCATTGTGTTTCCTATAAATATGCATTTCATTTGGTAAAAAAAATGTTATTGTACACTCCTACGCTAATTAAATTTCCCGCACAGGTGTATCAGTACTTAAAAGGGTTTTATGTCAGTTAAACACTTCTACAAGAGAATTTATAAATTTATCTGAGAAATCAGAAACACAGAGATGAGGCTTCCGCCCGTTCTAACTACTTACGTATATCTTATCCGTTGCTTCTAAAATCATACAAGCATTTTTTGTGCCGAAGGTACTATTATGGCGTCAAGGTACTCATAAACATGCTTATTAGTAGCAAGTGAGCACGCGCAGTATTCTTTCTTTAGCCCTTGCTTATTAGTGGCATGTGTGTACGCACATTGCTAGTAATGAGCATAATCATTAGTGGCATGCTCAAAATCAACCGCCGGTTGATTTACGAGCATACTAATGTCATTCACCACCAGGGGTATCTTTTGAGCATGTGTGAAAAGGCTTGCTTATTATAATGTCATTCGCGGCTGGTATCGATTATTTATCAATGAGATCTTTTCAGTCCGCGACACATGAAACAAATATGGCCCGTTGGGGAGATGACAAAACATTGCTTTTCGTGACTTATTATAGGAATCACGAATGTCTATGGAATACTCGGTCACCGTTGTGTAAAAATAATATTGCAAGAAATAATGTTTATAAAACTTTATTAAAAGGCATGAATGATTCAAATCTTACAATAAAAATTACAAAAACTAAAATCAAAAATGTGCGGATGGAAACTCGGGAACCGTTTTGATTTATTGGTTCACTTGAATTTTCTATTTTAGTTTCCATTTCCACTTTAAACAAGAGCGTCTCTTTTCTGTGACAAGAGCATGCCAGTAACAAGGATATGTATTTGATTAAACCCGGGAACTGTTTTGATTTATTGGTTCACTTGAATCCTTTATTTCAGTTTGAAAATTTTCAATTTTGAACTAGAGTTTCTTTCTATTCTATGACAAGAGCGTGCCATTAATAAGCATGTGTGTTTGATTGTTAACTTTGAGCATGCTTATTTATGATCAAGCTTATTTTAAGTATAATAATGAGCTAGTTTTGAGCATGCTAATGAGCATTCCAGTAGTAAGCATGTGTATCTGTACCTTTAATGTAAACAGATTTGCGAGTTCATTGGCCTGAAGGGACGAACAGAATGAGCGACAAAAAGTAGTCTCCTTATCTTCAGCTGAAGTACTTCAACCTTGGGACAATGTATTCAAATCCCCCTACCTGACTGGTTAGGCTGAACACGATAGATATTTATAAACGAAATAATTTCATTTGGAATGCAAAATATTATGATGGCAGCATCGGAGATTTGGCTACAAATAATTGCGTACAGTACCACCTATGGGATTTATTGATTATCAAATATGCTAATAATTACTGCCATCTATGAATTACGTGATATAACTCTAAACTTTCTTATGATCGAAAGTTAAACAGCAAAAGTATTTATTACGATAGATGGCGAGCGTGTCAAATATTATATTCTCAACGTGATATTTTATTTTACTATTATTATAATTCACTCTTTTCTGACCATTCCCGAAGCATAACAACTTTAAAAAAAAACATAAATAAACTGCTGTCCATGTCGCATTGTCCCGTAAAGGCGTGCAGAAACAAAGGCTTTTTGCAATTTATTTGGTAGATAATTACTGCATGAAAAGTTTATAAGACCTAGGTACATGTACCAACATAATAAACCAACAGAACCATCTAAATTAGATTTAATAAAAAAAATATTGATTATTATATTGAGAAGCTATTTAAAAATGTAAGAATATATACATCATTTACGATAGACTACACATGAGTCGCTAACATCACTATTAGGATATATTATGTTAAATAATTTAAATTATACAAGAACGAAGATTAATGTTTTAGTACATTTTTTCTACTTCTTACGATATTATCACTTTATTTTTTCAGTCAGTCCACATAGTTCATACGACAAATTGATCATTTGTACAATAATATCATCAAAAGATTATCGGCTATATTCTGAAAATAATAAAGTTGTTATTTGATGATTGTTACCCCAACATTTGACAAATGTCAACATTTCTATCATTGTGACGAAAATATTGGCTTTTGTTTATATAACTCTTTGGATGAAGTAATTAGTAGATGTGTGTGAAACAAACTGAGAATAATTTCTACCAACTTTTAACATAATATTAGAAGGAGAGACTAGGGACACTTGATCCCCCTTTTTACTCCCTTTATATTAACTCGTGGCATCTGCTTGCTTGCTGGCTTGCCGTCAACAAAAACTTTGGATCGATTTTTGACCCTTTTCCCGTGATCCAATCGAGCTGAAACTTGGCAAGCAGACTCGTGGCGACGATCAAGATTTTCATTTAAAAAAATTAATAATTATAGTATAATTTCAGATTTTTAGAAATTTTATTGGTTTCTTCAAATTGGAATCATTAGAAAAGTTTGATTAGCAACGGCGCGGCGGCCCGATAACGTCGCGGAATATTTTCTAAATTTGAATTACTCCGTCGGTATAATAGGTAGGTACATCACTACGAATTTCGAAAATTTACAAAACAATTGGTTCTTAGATAACAGCAAAATTGGGTTTTTTGAGAAAAAATAAAATAATAATTTATTTCTTTTAGATTTCTGCTTAGTTTTGAAGAATTCTACATTACTCAAATCTGATTCTGACAAAATCATTTGACGCTGGAAATTCATAAGGAACGATATTGATGATAATTGAATCTATCAAAATCTTGACATATCAAAACATCTGACATTTTAGAAATATATTAAATTTCTGTAAGTTTAGTGTTACGTTATATGTTTTAATTCGTCTTTAATTATTGTTATATTTTATAAAGAAAGGGAGTATAGTAAAAACTTGGTTTTTATGGTTTTTTTTTTACCTCTAATTCCCTTATTGTATATCATATTTCAAATGTCTTTACACTCAAAGACGTGAAATTTAATAATGTATACTTGGTATAAAAACCATTTACATTGGTTTATACATTTTGTAATGATCCCACCAACAGTAGAGGAGGGGAATCGTACCTAGTGTCCCATATATATGGGATGATCCTGATACATGATCCCCACACTATGGATTACTTGATCCGTTAGTTAGTTAGTTAAGTACGATCATTTTAAGTACATGGGTACACAATTCCTTAGTAATTTCTGCTTACAGTTGACTTTTGATCAATTGATCTTCTTTCCTGATTTTTTTTCTTTATACTTTTATATGCTCTAGGCTACTGGATCCCAAAAGAAAAGAAAATAATTAATAATCTCTTCAGGAAGTCTCCCATAAAAATGTATACCAAGTGTCCCCTAACCGGGTTGGGGAGAGAAAATGTTTGTGATGTCACTACTTTAAAAAGTTAGCGCGTACAATGGACTACTAATATTGCATGTTAAATATAATGCAATGTTCGCAGAAGTTCTGTAAATCTCGTGAACTTAGTCTCCCATAAGGATCAAGTGTCCCTAGTCTCCACTATATTTTGAGTTTGTCCAAATTTTTCAGAACACAGTACTGGATTTTTGTCACAGGGACATCATTAATCTATATATATTATAGATGTCTCACAGAGACAATATTTAAATTTTGAATTACTCCGTCGGTAGGTATAATAGGTACTTCACTACGAATTTCGAATATTTATGACAATTGGTTCACAGATGACAGCACACTTCGGTTTTTTGGGAAGAAATCAAATATTAAAGAGATATTTTTAGAGACTTTTGACATAGATGTTTGTCTAGACATGTTTCATTTTCAGTCAATCAATTATTTCATTACATGATGGTAAACTTAATTTACAAAGAAAGGAAGTGTAATAAAAACTTGGTTTTTATGGGTTAGTTTTTTTATATTCAAGATTTTTTCCTAAGTTTAATCTACAATGCCCAACCAGATGGTGCGAAAAAATATTTTAACATAAAAATTTAACAACATAAAAAAGTATTTGCTTTACAGTTGCTTTACAGTTCGCTGATATTTATTTGCTTACCTACATACGCGGTAGGTCAGGAATGTGCTCATTGGAGCATTTGACTTATCGACAACCGACGTTCTGTAACAGAAGCCTTCACGCAATACTGTGTGGCACCTATTGTTTTGTTATTTCAGCGGCTGCTTATATTTTGTTTAGATTTTATCAGCAAATCTTAAACATCAGCGAATGTCAAACGTGGTACACTTTAATTTCACTTATGTTTCAAATTAAAGTCTTCAATATTCACTGCGGGTTTACAATTATTTTTTGTCAAAGGGAGCGTCCATAAAACACGCGGTTCCATCTTCAACAACATCATCTATTATGCTGTGTTTTTACCACCTTTCTGGCGATGTTTCGGATCCCATTGCAGGGTCCATTCGTCTGGAAAGGTTGTAAAAACACGGCATGATATCCCAGAATACACAGACCAGAAGATTCTATGTGGCCGTGAAAAGCTAAGAACATTCTTCATGTGGTTCCATTTTGAATTCTTTTGAACACCTCCCTCCCTCCATGTAGACTCGAGTGGAACGTAGTTTTTTTTCGTATTATTTCCAAAAGAATTCCAAAAGAGTTCGTAATCGATATAAGTTACTGTATTTATAGTTCAACTTTTTGCGAAAAATAAAAGTTTTATGAGCCGTTTAATTTTAATTCTAGAGATATTTAGTCTTTTTTTTCAATTCAATTAAATTTATTTAATAAATAACATGGCAAACCTTAAGTTAATGCGTATATATTTACGTTAATATGTATTTCATTAAAAAAACAATGATTTGTATACAAGGTGAGGTGGAGCATATCAGGAAAACATATTCTTTGCAGAAATTGTACAGTACCTACATGTGTCTGGGACAGCGGCCCCAAAGCAGAAGCCAAGGATAATGCCCTTACTACTCCTGCGACATCAGTAGAGTCCACGAAGTTAGAAGAGAAGCGGAATACGATGAGTCCAAGTTTCCTGTTCCCTGAGTTTCTGGAACATAGTTGTGTATTCAACAGAAAGACGAAAAGAATGTGGTGTTGGTGAGATGAAAGACGAAAAGTTCAACAATTTTTTCGTTCACTAGGCGTGTTGTTAGAAAAAGAAATGGAGAAATTGGTGGTCATGCGTTTCACACTATAGAAACAAACTAGAAAACCACGATACTATCACACATATATATGAGAGAGATAATATAAATACAGTAAATTGGATTAGGGATAAGACCGTCGTTGCAAATACGAAAACTGCTCGGAAAAGAAGCAAAGTTTTTTCTGTTGAGGATTACTTCATTCAAATGTACCCAGTGAATTCTAGATTTTATGTATCTATCCTTTCAAAATCATGTTTCTTATAAATTTACAGGCTATGTTCCCTATAAAATCTTGAAATTAGTTCATTATAAATTAATAATCCTCGATGACTGCATTAAATTTTTTTTTGGATACTGTTGCCTTTGCTTTCATATCCCACTAGCTAGTAGCAAAAACTTTGTGGGAGTCTTCTTCATTAGATTTTGAATAGAAAATATTTTTTAAACTCTAGATGAAATATCGACAGTTATGGAGATAGGCGATGGACAGATTTTTTCAGCATTTCTGACTTCTTTTCCACTAGTATAATTTATTTTGACTGTTGAAAATTCTCCCGCTTTAATACAAGTCTAATAAAATGACAAAAACATTTTGCAAGGTTTTAAAAAAAAAATTGTCGCATCAAAAACAATGAAATTTTAATGCAAGTCAAAATCATGATATAAATTACTTTCATAATAGTTTTACAAAATATAACACAAATATTGATAAAAATGCAAACTTTTATGTCACATCTCCATTATTGTCGAATTTTAACCCAGAGTGTAAGGATTATATTTTCTATTCAAATTGAATAAAGAATACTACCTACCCCGAAGTTTTTTTGTTATTATAAAACTTTTAATAAAACAAGCGACATGAAACCACTTTGCATCGTAGTATTTGATAGATAAATCAAGTACTAATAATATTCTTATATTTTATACGTAATACATATTCGGGGCACCTTTCTATTTCACATGGAAAGTAAATAAATTTTGTTTGTAAATCAAAAATAAAAATCAACTTAGAGATAAAAAAATAATATGTAATTTTAATAAGACATATATTTTTAACTAAGTAACAGTCTTATATTTTTTATAAATAATCTATTAACAAAACATTATTAAAATTGAGCATTAAACAAAATTGCAAAATGGGCGCTAAATATGGGCAGGTACTTAAATATGGTCTATAGGTATGAACTTAATTAGTTTTTTTAGAAAATAAGAATAATAAATGTAAATAAACTTGTAAGTGATCAAATCAAGTTGGTGAGTGTAAAAATGACTTATTTTGCTTGCAAAAATCACTTGTCCAAAGGTCAAACTCTTGGCCAGCATAGTCATTATGTGCCCAGAGCCCACACATCAAACATTTGATCCACATTTCTCCTCGTGTGTGTCTTCGGAAAAAAATTGATGACAAAACATACAGACAGAAGCTTCTCTCCCTATTATGGCATCTGGTTCATTATCTGAATCAAAGTGGATTTACAATTCATCTTCGCTATCAATCACTTGATTGTAACTAGTCTTTTTCTTCTTCTTGGATTTCCTTTCTTTTCTTTGGGTTTCTCGTCTTTAGTTTTCCTTTCTCTTTCAATTTTCGTATTATTTTTTTAATAAGATCATTTTTATAGGGAGACGAAACGATGACAAAACGTCCAGACATCTGGTTCATTGTCTGAATGATGGATGAAATGTAAGCGGTTCTTTTAATGATCGGTTTCTATAAAGCAGACTTGGTCATATCAATTCTTCAACGGACCTCGACTTTCCATCCTCCGTTTCTTAATCTGACTGGAATCTTTATTCCAGACAGATTACAGATAGATAAATCTTTTAACTTTTTTAAAAATGTTTTATACCAATTTTGGATTCTTTTACTCCAATGACTTCGTTCATTTTAGATTTTCACGTTGTACTTTAACACTTTTCTGTAGGACCATCTATCTATCTATAAGGTCATTAACAACCTGTTGATACTTTGTCTCAATAAAATAAATATATATATTTTTTTAAGAAAACACTGAATTTCAATTTTAGAAAAGCAGTTCTGTGATTTTTAAAACAAATTACATGAATCAATTAGAAAAGATATTTGAAAAAATCTACCTTTTTAAAGAATATTTGGTTTCCACCGGGATACGAACTCGGAATAGCATATAATATAAGTGTGGAGGTGGATGATCCCTCCGGTTTAGGATGAGTTGAAGCGGTGTTGATGATGTAAAGTCACGATGGTTTTACAGAATTTATTGAATTGCAAAAGCAAAAGTTATAAACAATACAGTAGGTACAAAGGTTACAAGTGAAAGCGTGACATTCGAAGGTATGATGGCGAGGGCTTTCGCTATACGTGCCGTTCACTGGGGAAGAGAGATAGTCTGCTCTGGAGACTACCGTTTTTATAGTTGTCGTGAACAAAGGACTCTGTGTATTATGACTTCGTCTTACTCGACCGCTCGTGTGGGTAATATTTAGTCTGGTCAGCAAGGTGAGTTGCCTCGCTTTTCATGCCCTCAATTAGTGTATATATTATAGATATCTCACAGAGACGAAACTGTATTAATTATGGGAAAGTAGGTATAGAAGTCATTTGGGTGTAACAGGACTTATGACCTGTCTTTTTATGGTTGGCTTAAGTGATCACTTTACACAATTGTAACATTCGCCATTTCCACCCATGATAGAATATACCATGCTTATTCATTTTTTGGAAGTTGTATATATGTTCAAATTGCGTGAATTTATGTAAATGAATTCATATATGAGTTGTAAGCGCCTTTTCCATGCGGCCTGTACAAAGCCATTTTCATTCCCACGCAATTTGAACATATATACAACTTCCAAAAATGAATAAGCATGGTATATTCTATCATGGGTGGAAATGGCGAATGTTACAATTGTGTAAAGTGATCACTTAAGCCAACCATAAAAAGACAGGTCATAAGTCCTGTTACACCCAAATGACTTCTATACCTACTTTCCCATAATTAATACAGTTTCGTCTCCGTGAGATATCTATAATATATACACTAATTGATTAATAATGTCTCTGTGACATAAAATCCAGCACTGTTCTGAAAGATTTGAACAAACTCAAAATATTCTTTCATGCCCTCTGCTATACGCGCCTGTGTACTCGATCATTGGTCCGGCTTACATTGTCGCCCGTTTTACGGATTCAGCGTTCTGATTTCGACCTTTGCGTCGGGGGCGATAGCCTGCCGTGCTTGATTGTCGGCGTATGCTGTGCCTCCTTACACGTGTATATGTATAGGCGTCTTTGGCCACCACATAAGTATTATTTTTTAGTTTTAAATAAATATCAGCCGAAAATCAATTTATTCATTATCTTCGGAATCAACCAGTTTGATTTATGTTTTATTTTTACTGATATTTTTTTGAACCATATTTTTTTTCAATTTTAATTTCAACACTTACCCACAGATGTGGAAGTGCTACATGTATAAAAAATGTTTGGTAAGTTTGTTTCGTCTTCCATCTTAAAATTTAAAATGGAGGCACCTACTCATAATAATCGTGCAGTATCTTTCTTATTATTAATTCAAAGAATATTTGGATTGTTTTTTCAGCTGGGTGGCTACCACCTCATTTTATAATATTGCTATTTGATATTGTACCGCTGAGAGGCAATAAGTCGGCGATTCTTGAGGATGGTGGGTGGGCAGCGTACTTGGAAGCTTCTGGAATATTCCATCCCCTCGACGTGTGACGTCACCTGTGGACCTCTGTTGTGTCGTTTTGTGTCAGTTGGTCAGTTATAGCGAAGGGAAAAACTACATTTCGAAATGAAGACTACAACACACATACGTTCACCAGTTTGAAGACGACAAAGTGTACACTACATTTGTAGTAAAAACTACATGAAGTGAACTAGTTGTAGTACTACGAAATTGTAAAAAGTGAAGTAATTGTAGTATTAATGAAGTGAAGTAATGAAAAAGTAATTGTACTACACAATTGTAGTATTAGAGAAGTAATTTTATTTTTTCCCAAAGAATAAAAAATAAATTTTTCAATTCAAGAACACATTCATATTTGTGAAGTTGTAATTTTTCAGAACAAAGTTCTGTGATAGTTTTAAAACCAAATTAATTAATCAATTAGAAAGACATACAGAAAAATCTAATCCACGAAAAAATATTTTGGCTACTACCGGGATTCTAACCCGAGTCACCTTCTTTACGGGGCCGGTGCCCTGACCACTAAGCTATAAAAGCCTTGTAGATTTCCGAATCCCGGTAGTAGCCAAAATATTTTTTCGTGGATTAGATTTTTCTGTATGTCTTTCTAATTGATTAATTAATTTGGTTTTAATAAATTTTTCGGTAAAATAATATTTCAAACCATGGGAGGGGGAGATTGTTTCAGTTTCCAGAGATTTCTTCATTTATCTACATCGACTTTCCAAAAATTTCACATAAAAATGTACTATTTGAAGTATGTGCTCGTTCTTTCGATAACTTTGAAGTGTGTGTACTTTGTAGTGTTCGCTTTGAAATAAAGTGCACTATTTGAAGTATATACTTTCAATAACTTTAAAGTGTGTGTAGTTTGTAGTGTGCACTGCATTCAAAAGGTGTGAAGTGTACACTTCAATGTAATGTAGTACTACAGAGCGGACCCATCACTAGTCAGTTCTCAAATGGTATTCCCCGCTTCGGCTGGCTCCGCGCTTCGCGTTCTCAGGTGTCCGTTGAAATTGTTGCAGTTAATTGAATTCAAAATACTCATAAGTGAACCTATCCGATCGAATAACGATGCCGCCGGTAAAACGTAAGTTTGAAACATATTATAGTATTGTATTTTTACTGAGTATATCTAGTGAAACATTTTTGCCGGCGGCTGGAGAATAGAACGCCATATTGCTTTGTCCCAGCAAGCGTCTTTCCCGGCGTTCATCTTTTCATGCACGCTCATTAGTTTTGAGATATTTAGTAGAGCCATCTTCCAATATCTGGCTTATTTGACCATACCAGCAGTCTTATTCCGTAATATTCTTCTCCGGGTTCCGTGATGTTTTTCTTGTGATGTCCTTTTGTCTGCACGTCAAATGTGCCTTATTAGCACCGGAATAGAGTTTAAAGATGCATGCCTCTTGAAAGCGCGTTCTATTTTTGGTGCCATCAATCATCTTCTTCAGCATCTAGTTCCTCCTCCTCCTCCAAGTTCTTCCGGTCTTCTCTATTGCTGATATTGTGGTCCATTGTCTGCCCACTGTTCGTTCACATCATTGGCCCAGTAGGCATTCAGCCATCTTGTTTTCAGGTCCAAATTTTCCGCTCTTTCTTCCATCTTCTAACTGTCGTCCTTTCGACTCGTCAGATGATTTGCCAACTGCTATTTCAGATCTTTCTACTAGGTATCCACCCAATGAATAGGTATCCACCCAATGAATAGGTATCCACCAAATGAATAGGTATCCACCCAATGAATAGGTATCCACTCATTTGTCCTTTATTCGATATCCACGTAGATAAAGCCCGAAAGTAGATCCTTTCATAATTTTTTGGGCCATGTTGAGCATTTTCTTCATGGTTTCCATGTTTTCCACTCGTATGTCAGTAGTAGAGAGTACACATTACTGAAAAAAGTTATGGGACATTTATTTTAAAGACAATCTTTAGGTTTCTGAAACTTGCTCCACGTAATGCTTATTGTCTCTCGATTTGATTCCATGTCCTCCCTTGAACATTCATCCTTCCTTGAATCCTGTTATTCAATATAGTCCCTATAATCCGAACAATTAAAAACTGAGCCTGTTCAGTTTAACAAATATTCAGATTACTGGAATCTTTAAATAAAACAAAATTTATGCAGATTCTAATAGCAAATACATTTATGATATGGTAAAGAATGAACAAATTAAGAAAGTATGTAAATTTAATCTTAGCATAGTGAATAGAATTATAAAAGGGTTGCTCAGGTGATTTGCGCATGTTGAGAAAATTAATGAGGAAATAATGCTAAGAAGGATATGTGACGCAAGTGTTGACAGCGCCAGAAAGAGAAGGTGTGAAGACTTTTCACAGCTGCTATGTCGTTGACCCGTCTCTTTTGAAGTCTTCCAATTCCTCTTTTACTCTCCCAAGAGAGTAGTCCATCTTTAGGCATCCTGCCTTGTAACATGCCCTGCCCATCGCCATTTTAACTTCGCTGTACGATCCACTACTGTGTTCTGTGCCTAATTCCATCATTTCTTATTCTTATAAGAATATATACATTCTATCGTAAATGATGATTTTATTCCCTTTGTGTTTTCCTCATTTCTAAAAAGAGCTTTCGGAATCTGCAGATTCCTCTCCAGTATATTGTTTCTGTTAGTATGTTCCACTCCTAGATGAAGTACGATAAGGCAATGGTCTTGCAATGGCCAAGTGGCGTTCGACACTTCTTTGAGACATTGAAAATAACGTGGCAAGTCTTTCGCTCGATTCGCCTGTCCGCAGTTTCGTGAGTAAAATACCCAATATTGTTCTGGGATCTGTACATCTATTTGATAATAAAGGCGTTTGTTGCAATATGGTGTCGAATTGTGTATTGGTACATCCTGTCCAAAAGTGCATCTCTTCTTCACTCAGCCCTCCTACTTCAGTAAAACTTAGTCTGGGTGAGTGTAGTACATCATTTCGCATATGGTCACAAACGGCACTGAATTTGTCGGTCGTTAACCCATTGGAGACTTGCAGCTTTCGGGTAACTCATCAATCTGTAGGATTGGTTTGCAGCAAAGAACATCTCCTTCCTTCTCTTCCATTCCCTCCAGTATAGTTTTGAGCAGATTTTCATGGTGTTAAACATGCCCCATCCATTTTTCACGCCTTTTCGAAATGGTATTCATCGTGTGCCTGGTTTCATCGATCCTGCTGAGAATACTTCATTCGTAATGTGGTCTCTCCAGGAAATTCCTAGGGCACGTCTGTAGGTCCACATCTCGAAGGCTTCTAGTGGTTTTTTTTCTCTATCGCCAATGCACCATGTTTCACATCCATACAGCAAAATACTCCTTACATAAGGTGTGGAGTATTTTGCTGTATAGGTTTATATAATTGGATTCGAAAATCTTTGATTTTTTGTTAAACGCAAGTTTTGCTTGGTGGATGCGACTGTCAACATCTCGTTTTGTACGGCCATCCCATGTGATTTTACTCCCAAGATAGACAAACTCTTTTGCGTTCTAATTGCAGTTCCTGACATTAGTATATTCATTTCTTGTTTGTCCCAAGTATAAGCAATTAAAAGGTTACACGTTGCAGTTCCTGACATTAGTGTATTCATTTCTTGTTTGTCCCAAGTATAAGCAATTAAAAGGTTACACGTTGCAGTTCCTGACATTAGTATATTCATTTCTTGTTTGTCCCAAGTATAAGCAATTAAAAGGTTACACGTTGCAGTTTCTGACATTAGTGTATTCATTTCTTGTTTGTCCCAAGTATAAGCAATTAAAAGGTTACACGTTGCAGTTCCTGACATTAGTATATTCATTTCTTGTTTGTCCCAAGTATAAGCAATTAAGAGGTTACACGTTGCAGTTCCTGACATTAGTGTATTCATTTCTTGTTTGTCCCAAGTATAAGCAATTAAAAGGTTACACGTTGCAGTTCCTGACATTAGTATATTCATTTCTTGTTTGTCCCAAGTATAAGCAATTAAGAGGTTACACGTTGCAGTTCCTGACATTAGTGTATTCATTTCTTGTTTGTCCCAAGTATAAGCAATTAAAAGGTTACACGTTGCAGTTCCTGACATTAGTATATTCATTTCTTGTTTGTCCCAAGTATAAGCAATTAAAAGGTTACACGTTGCAGTTCCTGACATTAGTGTATTCATTTCTTGTTTGTCCCAAGTATAAGCAATTAAAAGGTTACACGTTGCAGTTCCTGACATTAGTATATTCATTTCTTGTTTGTCTCAAGTATAAGCAATTAAAAGGTTACACATTTTAAACAGTCAGTAAACACCAGTAAATGTATTTTATTATGTATACCTACAATCACTTATCTGCGTTAGTCAAATCGGTAGAGTATCACGAAATATTTTAATGTTTATCTTATTTCTTCAGGCTAAAAAAATCAGTATCTTCTGAGGGGTGTATATAAAAATGGACAACGAATTACGGCTTATCGCCATAGAAACGTATGGTTTACTCGAAAAGAGCTAACCAACGACGTATCACTCATCTTGATTGGACAGTGGGCCCAAAACGCCCATCATCCTTTAACCCTTAATCACTGACGTACGTATGTAGTACGTCACCCAAACGGTTTTTTGTTCAAAATTTCATGTTGCGCGGGAATTTGTCCGCGTCCTTTTTGGACTCATAACATAGGCAGAAATCTACTGGCCAAGTTTCTGCTGCTAGCTCTGGTACACTCTGTGTACTTAAAAGTTAAATATCTATTTATACAAATACATGAAAGAAAAACTTAGACGGCAATTGTAAAAACTTACTTCCAATCAGGCTAATTATCTCATTGATGGACATCATCTCCCGATAGTCACCTCGGCAAAGGACCTTGGCGTTATTGTGGACCATAAACTGAATTTCTCAAGCCACGTGGAGAAAGTTGTGTCACAAGCTTTCAAGACTCTTGGTTACATCATTAGAGCTGGGAAGGACTTCAGCAATGTCTACTTGCTGGTACGACTATTCGACAGTCTTGTGAGACCGATTTTAGAATACTGTTCTGTCATTTGGTCGCCGTATACCAATAAACTAATCAATCAGCTCGAAAGAATACAATGCAAACTATGTAAAGGCATCGCCTATCGTACACGATCACCAGGAGATATTGAGACCGTATATAACAGATTTAGAATCAGCAAACTAATCACTCGAAGACAATTGTCTGATCTGACCTTCTTCTACAAATCTGTCAACGGACAGATAGACTCGCCCGAGATCCTGGAACAATTTGGCATTATCACTGCTAGGCCGGATCTAAGAGTGCGTAGATTGTTAGAAACCACTAAATCCACAAAAAGTTACGTGTACAATGGCCCAAGAAATAGGACTGCCAATCTGGTGAATAGCCACTGTGTTGATATCAACTTCTTCGATGAATCATACGTCTCATTCTCATCAGCGGCAAAAAGATTGTTATCACAGTATTAAAATTACCCTCAACCCTATATGATTATACCATGTTGTTACTATGCTAGTATTGTTTTTTTATATATGTGCAATTTTTCTAATCCATTCATTTAAGTCTATTATTTTTGTAAAATCAATGTATATAGCCGATTGGCGTATGAATAAATAAATAAATAAATAAGATTAGATTTCATAGATTCTAGAGAAATTTGCTTGAATAGTGACAAGTTTGTGACAGGGATATTGATGTCTTTGCTTTTGTACCCCTGATATGTGATCCGAAAAGCGCTCTGTTGTTATTATTTAGTATATATATAACTATTTTTTTAAATTTTCAGGTAAAAGAGCCAATAAAGGTGATATAGCTGTCAAGAAAAAAGTGTCACTTTTTAAAGAACGCACGTATTTGGAAGTAAGTTTCTAATTAGAAATTGAAATGTACGTAGTAGACAGCGACCGCCAGACTTATGTTATAGCATCAAACCTTAAATATTGTCAGTAGGTACACTAAAGCAGGTAAGAAGGTTTGGATTAGGGTTCGAAAAAATCGGATTTTTATAATAAAAAAAAAAATATTTGATTTTTTGATATATATCCGATATATATAAAAAATTGGACATGTATCTAAACTTTTTTTCTCCTTTTTTGCAAACGTCGATTGATACACACTTGAAATAATTAGAAAAATTATTTTGCACATGAATCATTATTTATAAAATAAATGAAAGTATTATTAAATAATATTTATTAAAAAAGAAAGTTATAAATGTTCATCTTTCTAATGTAGTGTTATGAGTGTTTGTTTCTTTGTGTGAAATTAAAAACGGATGATATGAAACAAATTAAACTAAAAAATTACCGTAGCACTTCTTCAAATACGACGCCATCTAGTAACGACCGCATATATCAAAAAAATAACTTGTAGCAATTTTAAAATACATCTAGTGCCATCTAGTAACGACCGCAGATATTAAAAAACAATCTGTATCATTTTTAAAATACAACTAGAGCCATCTATTAACGACCGCAGAAAGTTTTTTTGGATACATATCTAAAAAAAAACGAGCCATAAATATCGTGATGTATATCGTGATATGTACGATACATATATACAAAGTACCATGTAATGAGTACTCATATGACGTAAACACCCCATGAGAGTCAAGCATGACCATGACACTGCTGTGGACCTGCCATACTTATTTTGGTCTCGGATGGTGGATCTTTCATCGTGAGGACTGCACTTGTTCCTGGGTTGTACCCATAAACCCACGACTCGTCACCAGCAATCACAGTGTTCATGAAGTTGGGGTCACTGTTTGCATTGTCCTGCATGTCCCTTGCGATTTCCAAAATGGAGTTGCTTCTGTTCCATCGTTGGTAGTTTCAGCAGAATCCTCTTCAAGTCCAAATTAGTGATGCAACGAATACTACTTTCACGCATACGAATATCAAACCTACTATTCGGCGAATACGAATACTAATATCAAACCTACTATTCAGCGAATACGAATAATTCAACAAGGTAATAAATAATACACCACTGTTCTTTTTTTACAAAGAGATTTAATAATTAAAATTTAACACCGGCAAATTTTTGTTCAAAAAGCACATTTGTAACTTCTCAGGCGTTAGGCGATTTCGTTTATATGTTTGTCGCGGTCGAAAATAATATACCAGATTTCTTATCGAAATGTTTTCAAATATCACTTCTTTCACGCATACGAGAGGTCATGTTATTAGGTTTAATTTGAAATTATTTTAGTTAACACTCTTACACACAAGGGAAATAAAATGGAACGAACAATACATATTACAAAACAAAAACTACCTGTAATGAGAACCTAACCTTTTTAAAAAATCAAAAAAACTGTAAAAAAGATTCGGTATTAGAATTGTATGATATATTTACCATGACGTGACAGAATTCCATATAATATGAGTTTATCACACTGGATCAATTAGAATCATAATGCTGTATTTGTTTTATGGGATTTCGCTTAGCAATTACATGTTGAATCCATCATAAATAAGGTTTTACTGCATATTTCTTCAAACTTATTATTTATTTATAACTTCAAAATGTGTTGTAAATTAAGCAGTTTTGTAAACTTATTATTCTTTAACTTTTTTGTAGAAAAAAAAAATATTGAGGAGTTTCTTTAAAACCGAAGACCTTCCCAAGGCGATGATACCAGTGAAGGATGATGTACAAAAATGTGCCGTTGTTCAGGAATCCACAGCAGATCCTACCAAGTGCGAATTATGTAAACAAGATCTGTCTTCTGTAATTTTTAAAGAAAGCCTGAATGCTGGTACACTCAGTGAAGCTGAAGTTTGTGAACAAGTTCACCTGCGTTTGGGTAAGAAAAATTATTTCAGTCAAATTCTTTAAAATGACAATCTGGTCCATTTTTATTGATTCACATTACTCTAACAAACATGTCTTGACCGCTATTATATAACATTGTTAACTTTGTCAATTTTGACACGATGAGACTTGACAGACGCCTAAGAAGACATTAATAAAAATATGTAATTTTTATATTCAATATCTGTGGCTAACATACAAATATATTGATTTGTTTTTTTCTCCAGGCGTAGTATAAAAAAGTTATTTTTCACCCATTTCTACTAGCATGTCCACCAAGTTGCATAACTTTTGCCATTGCAGAGTTCTTCGAAATGTTGCAAGTGGGAGTTTCATTGCTTTGCATATTCAACGGCAATTTTAGCACTGAATTCAAACGGTTCAAACATTATATTATAAACAAAAATAACTTTTATGAAACTTTAATTCTTGTTTTAAATTTGAAACTCGACTACATAATTAAATACCAAAGTATTGTGCATCAAGCATTCTCGACTAAACTTTGTATGGAAAAAAGAAAAATGGGATTTTTCGAATCCTTCCTCGGACTTCAATGAATTTTTGAAAAAAAAAGAAATTATCCAAATTGGTCCAGCCGTTCTCGAGTTTTGTGCTTAGCAACACATTTAGCGATTTATTTGAATTTATGGGGGGCTGGAAGTTTACTGCAAATGCATATTTCGGCACTTTTTTTAGAAAATTTAGGTTGTTATAATCCATTTAAATCAGAATGTATATGCTAGACTGCAATTTTTAGGACGATAACGTAATAGAACATTTGTTCTTATATAAAAGTAATAAATGAAGATTATCAAGTTATTTATAGCAATTTAGAAAAGACTGGCTGCGGCTAAAAAAACCATTTTCAGTGTCTTAGAAAATTTCAGGAAGGATCATAGATGTCTTTAGCATAGTCCATTAGAATATATGAAAGCAACTGATTTAGAACATATATATACCATTCAAAAATTTAATAATGTATGGATGTTTTTACGGCGGTATTAGTGAACGTTGTATTGTGTAAAGTGATCACTTAAGCCAAACCTTTTATTGACTAACTGTAAGTGAATAACTTGGCCAAAAATATTTTAAAAATTTTAGCTTTTTGATTTTGTGCGTGGTCTTGCAAGCCGGGTATACGGGTTGTTGTTTACTCTTTGAAGGGATGTCTCAAAAACAGGGGTGGCCAGTTGTCAATTGAATGGTGCCAGTGGAGAATATTACGGAACTGAGGTGAATGAGGATAATATTCGAAAGGAGCTTCTGGAGGAACTTGGCTTGAAGATGACCACCGAAAAACCGTTTGATCCGAATCGCGAACGACCGCAAGAGGTCGTGAGGAGATCTTGTCCGAGGAAAAGGAGGGTAAAAAGACGGAGAAATTCCTCACTTCAAATGAAATCAGGGAGATGCTTAAAACACGGGAAACTGTAATATTTTGTACAAAAATACCATCAAAAGAAGACTGTAGCAGTGCAATGAATCTGATCACCGCTGCAGTTAAGTGTTGGACCGCTGGACCAAATCGGTACCAAGCCGAGCTTGGGTGAAGCTGGAGTCTTATTGAGTGCTGATCTTCAAAACATATCTCAAAAATTTTTCGACTGCGGCTTGTTGAATATTGCTTATATTTTCCTAATAATTGTAAATAATGTTCAGTTTATTACTTTTATACAAGAACAAAGGTTATATCTAAGTTATCATCCTAAAAAAAATTAGGTTAGCATATACATTCTGATATAAATGAATAATTAAAACCACCATTTGAAAACGAACATCAAAAACGAAAAATGCATTTGCAGTGAATGTCCAGCTTTAGTGCCTTCTGTCCAGTATTCATACTCTCGATATACAAGTAGATGATATAAAGGTATTTTTCATCATAACCCGGTAGCCTAGTTTAAGTCATATTTTTTCACAAAATAATTAAATCAATTCAAAATTAAAGATAAACGGGCCTGGCATATATGAGGAGTGTAAAAGCAAAGGTAACAATATCCCATTAAGGCGTTTCTGAGATAAATACAAACAACTGTCACTACTCAAGGATTCTATGAAACGTGCACCTGATTGTAAATAAGTTTAAAACAATTGCCACTTCAATTTCCTCTAATATTTGTGTATCTCACTTTAGTATAAAGCGAGATTTGATTATATAAAGCGGCCTTTTTGTCTCGTGATAAATCCTTGGGGGTTAATTAATTGAAGCGGATATTGCTATCTTTGTTTTGAATAGTGATTTGGAAATATGATTTTGGAAGGAAAATATCAAAAAAATAATAATTTTCCTATAAAATCTCAAATTCAGTTCATTTTGAATTCCTCTGTGACTGCATTCAAAACATTTTTCATTTTGGATATAGCTGCCTTTGCTTTTATACTCCTCATATGTAACAGAAAGTATGGATAATGGATGACGAACCTGGTTTTCCTCCTTGCCATTATAAGAAATTTGCACTCTGCACAATGAACAAACAGCATATTTGTTATTATCACTACTGATATCAAAATATTATCAAATAGGCGATCATTGTTTCATTGTCAGCATTTTTTTATTATTATATTGCAATATACAAGTTAAAATTATAACAAGCGAGCGCAGCCAATAGCAGCCGGATATCCGGCTAACCGGCGTAGAGGCTCGCCAGATATCCGATATCCGGCTTAGAGGCTTGCCAGATATCCGGCGTAGAGGCTCGCCGGATATCCGGTATCTGGCCAAATCACTATCCGTTTCATCTCTAGTTTGAACATCAAACCGTTTGATGTTCGAGTACCTAATGCAGTTTTTTTTAATGACAGGGAGGTGCTTAGAAAATATATTTATATTCCTTGATTATTTTTTATTAAATTTTATGAATATTTTGAATATTTTTTAGTTGATGATGAGAAAAACCTTAAACGTCATCCGCATATGAACCTGACGGAGTTTTACATACACGACAGTAATCAGCATCTTTGCGCAGTAGATGGAGGTCTTCTTGAATCAAATGTAAATTTATATTTTACTGGATATCTTCAAAATATCAGCAATAATTCATCAAACATAGGAGAATTCTCTGTACCTGTTGAAAATATTGGACCAATAGAAGAATGGTAAGCCTAATTTAAAAACCTTTATCATAAATTTTTACATTTAAACAAAATTTCAAATTTTAAACATTTATCATAAATGTCAGGGCCACATCTTATCCTGTCCGAAACACCAAAACACTGTACCTACATAAAATGACATACTTGTTATACCATTTTATGATGAAATGCTGAAAAAGCGAGAAGTTTTTCCTTTCTAGTAGAAAACCTGTTGGTTTCCTGATTTCTTGGGAAGTTTCTTTACATTTCTAGTATTCAAGTAACTTTTCCAATGTGGCCTAGAATATTCCAGATTGTTCCAGTGTTATGGGGTGTTCCATTGATTTTGAGAGACTTAGGTAGTGCACAATTCCTCCGGATTCTAGTATCTCATTTCAATGATACAAATTGGGAGATGTCGCCGTAGACATGTAGGTACAATGTCCGGTAAACTAATTCGTCAGCATTTTAAATTATTTTTTTGAATAGTTAAACTAATTTTGTAAAATTTACAAATAATTTATGTATTTTCATCCGGAATATGCTTCTCTGTCAACCTTCTCTTCTGTCAACTTCTCTGTCAGAGGGATTTATTAGTGGGGAAATGAGTCAAATATTGATTACAATATTTTATAACTGACAGATAAGAGAAGCTAAATAAAAGGGAGTAAAAATATGATACACTATCTATGAAATATCAATCTTTCAAATAATAAAATATATACTCCCAAAAAAAAAACATAAATTGTAACAAAATTATTAGTAATTATGTACTTAAGTTTTAAAAAATTATCTTAAGTTGCCTAGCTGCCATGCATTCAGTTTCTAATTCATGAGCTTTCTAATTGATTGAATTCATTAATTTCAAACATGCCTTTATTTCAAATCTTAAAACGTCAACATTGATGACATTACAATGCTATGCAATATCTGTTAACATACAGAAATAGCAATGTTGCTATTTTCAATGTTGTTTCTTATTTTTACAGACTGATAGTGTTGTTTCTTATTTTTACATTTCTTGATCTCGAAAGCAGTAAAAACATAGAACTGAAACTTTAAACAGCTCTACATATTGTAAAACAAAGAATTTGCCCTTTCGACATTGTTCTTCGGGACCATAAATAATATATTTATTCATTCGTAATGAAAATATCCGATCTTAAATTTTTTTAAACTAGAATAACTCATTACCATGGTGAATATTTTATTCAGTACCCATAAATGTCAAAACTCACACGTTTGACACTTCACAAATCACATTTCCAAGAATTAAAATATGTCCTTTCACATCCCAGTGGTTAGGTTAGGTAAAGGAATTTATTTTAAATTTAGAATTTTTACACTAAAAAATGGGCAAAGGTACACAAGATACAATGCTAAGTAGGTGATCGTTTTTAGCAAATTAAATTTTAAAATGTTTGGAATAAATATAATTAAATTCCATTCCTTCCTTCTTTCCCGGTGAACTGTACACATTATACATCACAATCACATAAATGTGAGAATACTAATTGTGTTCTTGATTTCTTTATACTAAAACATACAATTTTGTAATTAATATATTGTACAGAATGTATTGTTCAGATTATCATTTGATTCGTCTCACCAGCCTGTAAGGTGTAATAAATTGCGTGCAAAGAAGATCACCGGAGAAGTTTAATCATTTTTACGATGTTCGGTGATTAAATTATTATTTTTCCTTTGTAGGTACTTCTATGGTTACGATGGAGGTAACACTAATTGTATAATAGTGTCTACAAATATTGCAGATTACAACATTTTGGAACCAGCCCAAAAATACAAACCATTCATGAGATCTTTATATGAAAAGTGCGCTTTGAGCAAGACAATAGTTGAATATGTGGAAAAAAATGAACACTTAAAACCAACTTACGAAGACTTACTCGCTCACGTTTTAAAGTCAACTGTAAAGGAACTTGACAATGCACTATTAACAGAAGATCATCTGAAGAAATATTCCAGTTTAATATGTAACCATATAATGGAATTGAAGGTGGACGTTGAAGACGGAAGATTAACTATGTTGCCATGTCTGAAGGAAATTATTAAAAAGTTTGAGGTAAATCTTGAGCAAAATAATGCCCAGCCTCAAAAAATTAAAACGTACAAAAATTATAAAAAGATGAACAAGGCGGTAACCACGCCCACAGTACGGAAGATATTTGAAAAAATTTTCCCAAAGCAAATCAAGAATCTTAAGAAAAAGAAAATGAAAAATGATAAATGTGGTGTTTGTGATAATTGTCTTCAGCTGGATTGTGGAACATGTGATGTATGCAAAGATATGCTTAAATTTGGAGGAACGCAGGTCAATAGTACGTGCATTCATAAAGATTGCATACGCATGAAACAAAAAACGCTCAGTGGAAATCACACTGAGAGATTCCTCGAAAGCTCGACTAAAATCAAATATTTCAAGAATCGAAAAATTACTTGGATCGGTGATGTGTTAGCAACAGAAGATGATAAATCATATTTTTTACAGGTTGGAATTGAAAAGTTTTTTGTTAAAGTAGGAGATTTTGTTTTAGTTCAAGGGACATCAGATCTACCTCCAGAAGTCACAAAGATTCAGTTCATTTGGAGAGATGATAAAAATCCTGAGAAAGGATATTTTCACGGTCAAACGTTCTACAGATCATCTGACACTTTGTTAGGTGAGATTGGTGATCCTAGGGAAATATTTATGACTCACTCATGTTATCTAAAAGTCCCGATAACATTCATCAGTCAGTTGGCCAAAGTTAAAATATTAGATCTATTTAATTCTCAACAAGAAAAGCCTGAAGAAATTAAAGAACGTATGTTATACTATCAAAAATTATATGATAAGGACAATGCTCTCTTTGAGGACATCCCCCCAGATCCTGTATGTCCAATTACTTCAAATCGCATTAGCTATTGTCCATCGTGCGAGAGAAGACTGCAAATTTACAATAAAAAACTACTTAAACCCATCACGCAAGCAGAAAGTCGTGCTCTAACAAACGATGATAAGAAATTTCATGTTTGGGAAGGTTTTGAATTTGATGGCGTTGTTTATAGAAAAGGTTCGGGAATATTTTTAAAAGCTGAAACGTTTAAGTTGAGCAACCGCTTATTTAACGAAAATAAATCAAGGAAAGAAGCAGGAAGTAATGTTGATGAAAGAATTTACACGGAATACTACCGTAAAAATTTTGATACTATTCGGGAAGCGAAGACGAACACTCCAGGTCCATACTGTGTTGGTTTCGTTGAAGGCATACATTACATGGGTGATGATGTTTTAATAAATCCATATGATGTTGTCATTCAGGTCAAAGTGATGTACCGACCAGAAAATATACCGATTTTAAACGATTTATGTAGTTTTGACACCAATTTGGTCTACTGGTCTGAGGAAAGACAGGAAGTTGGAATATTAGATGTAATGGGGGCATGTGAATTGTTTTATTTCCAAAACATACCCAAAAATTTAACATTGAATGAGTGGTCTTCGCAGAATCCTAATAGATTTTATTTTAAAGAAGCTTATGACAAATATGACAATTGTATTTGCGAGGCTCCTAATCGCGCTAAATATATTGGTTGTGGGAATATAAATTTGCCTTCTAATTTAGATTTAGGACAAGTAAGATGGAAAGGAAAAGGCATGGGTAAAGGATTGAGTAATCGACAAACCGTCCCTGAAACTCCTAAAGTAGAACCATTAAAAAGTATGGACATTTTTTCTGGATGCGGTGGCCTCTCGGAAGGACTCTTACAATCCGGCATTGCCGTCAGCCATTGGGCTGTAGAAAATTCACCCTCAGCAGCGCATGCCTATCAACTTAATAATGAAGACTGTTGCGTATATGAAGATGACTGTAACTCTATTTTGAGTTCTATTTTAAGTGGTGCTGAGGAGAGCGATGATAGTTTCACGTTGCCAAAACGTGGCGAAGTTGAATTGTTATGTGCTGGACCTCCTTGTCAAGGGTTTTCTGCAATGAACCGTTTTCTTACCCGTGATTATTCTAACTTCAAAAATTCACTAATAGCAACTGCATTATCATATTGTGATCACTTTCGACCAAAATATTTTATCCTCGAAAATGTTCGAAACTTTGCTTCATACAAAGGTGGTATGATCTTAAAAATGACATTGTCATGCTTGGTTCAAATGGGATATCAATGTTCGTTTGGTGTACTTCAAGCGGGAAATTATGGTTTACCACAGACTCGACGACGTCTTTTTATTATAGCTGCTGCTCCTGGGTTGAAACTTCCACAGTATCCAAAACCCACACATGCATTTAATAACAAAACTTCTCCTCTATCTATCACAATCAATCAAGTGACTTACAATTCCAACTGTCTCCGGGATGATTCTGCCCCTAGAAGAACCTGCACCGTTTATGATGCAATAAGTGATTTGCCTCCTATTAACAATAAATGTGACAAAATCGTACTTGATTATGGATCAGAGCCAAAAACTAATTTTCAAAGAATTGTTAGAGGCAATTACGAGGATAAAAAATTGAACGAACACAGTTGTAAATTCATGCCGTTGCTTGTATTGGAAAGAATTTCGAGAATCCCTAAAACTCCCGGCTCAGACTGGAGAGATCTTCCAAATATTTCCATGACTCTATCAGATGGAACATATATTTCGGTAAGTTTTTTTTTTTTTACATTGAAATAACACTAAAAACAAAAATATAATAAGATTTTATGATGGGAGAGTTAAACTTAATTAAAACAGGTGTGATAACACATTAATATAGATTTTTAATATTTTTTATTTATTATTTAAACACAAAGAAATGTCTAATTTTGGTTTAATTTAAATTTTCATTTATGTTCTTATCATTTGAGGATTTTTAATTTTAAAAAATTAACTAATTTTAATTTTAAAACATTATTTATGTAAATAGTTTGTAACTAGTAACACGACAGTCCGTATTTCGACCATCGTTATCTCACGTGGTTGAAATGTTTTATTAGCTTTACAAACTCACATTGGGAAAAAGATAATCCAATAAATAAAAATACAAAATCGTTTTCATTCAATTTTTCAAGTGTCGGTAATAATGGATTACCCTATCAATCATTCAAGAAACAGTACTACAGATACATCACATACCTTTTCATCTATCCTATAGCATATAAATATAAAGTTATCAAAATCTGATGTATGATAGGACGTAGAAAACAAATTTATTGTCAATAACGCCAACAGAAAAATTCATTTAGAGTTGCGGCAAAATTCATTTCTTCCGACAAAAATTATTGTTGAGTTCTATGTAAATTACCTTTCCTGTTGATCCTGTTGAGAATCAGTTGATCGTCAGAAAAATTTGTGTCATCCTACACAATATTTTATATTTCCACAATGTCAACTACATTGTTGAAAAAATAAATAAAAACTATTTTGACGATGGATGTCAAAAATCGCGCACTATGCATGATTTTACAGTTTAACAGTCACAGTTTAAACTGCCATTGCTAACTACAATCCAACTTTATACAACTGGCCTAAAGTGGTGTATTATGAACATATTTTTTAATTATTTATTCTTGTATTTTATATGTATATGCTCAATATGGTATTTTTGTGGCGTGTAACTATGTGCGTTATGTGTATATTTTTCACCATTTAAATAATTTGGATACATGCGTAAATTTGCATCAGTGTTTTCACTCAACAAATGTATGCTATGTTTTAAAGTTCTTAAATTTCTAGTATTTCTAGTATTTTGCTATTTTAAATATTCAACATTGTATTTTAAATATGTGCGATTATGTTATTTATTTTAGAATTGAAGACTCCTTTGGAAAAATAATGAATGTCACATTTTTGTGAAACTGACTTTTAATGCCGTCTGTTGATTTTTTGGAGTATTATTTTATACATACATACATTTCATATACATAGAATATGTTAATATAGTAATAAGTTGATTCAATATTTATATAAAAAAAGCCTAAGTGAAAGTAATATGGACTTTGAAACTATAAAAAACTTTTTCTGTAAAACATTTCTTGACATTCATTGTTTTTCCGAGGAGTCTTCAATTTGGGGCTCAGTTTTTATAATTATTTTCTGATATTTTGCGGAGATTATCCGGGTCATTTTTTTTCCTTACTGCCCCGGATAATCGAGAGTCTATTACCAATGCGGCTTTGCGAAAATCGCATGTATGTTTTATGGTGGTCATTTGTGATTTTGTTGATTTTTGATATTTGTTGGAAGTTTTATAGGTCTATTCAAATTAGTGATGGTTAAAGCGTTACTTTAACCGGTTATTTTTGGTGCATTTATTTAGAATTTGTGTCTGATAGTATCGTTGATTGATAACTAAGACATAATTTCTGTCTAGTACCGATGATTGCCCAGCGAATTGCTAAAAATCAGTTTCCAATCAGATACAAATCTCAAATAACGGTTAGTGTGTCACGGGTTAAAATACCATCACTAATTCAAATATTTCTGTTTTGTGTATTATCAGTCGCTAGAACTTTTATGTCGCGGCCAAAACCATTTGAGAAACAAATAATTTTATTGCACCCATTCAAAGAACACAATGTCAAAAAAAAGTTGTGTTCCTAAAAATGTATTGTATAGATAAATTGAGTTCTGTTAATAATATTTTAACCACACAGACGGAAATCCTTCAAAAACTCCGTTTGTATGGGACTTTTTTAGATTATTAAGCAACTTTACTGAATTTTTAATTATATTGCTTCTTTGTAGACTTTGAAATACACCCATGAATCTTCCCAAGGATCCGTGCCAAATGCATTAATACGAGGGGTGTGCTCTTGTGCTGAGGGGCGACCCTGTGACCCAGCTGACAGGCAAAAAAAAACGCTCATTCCTTGGGGCATGGTCCATACTGCCGACAGGAACAATAGCTGGGCAGGATCTTACGGTAATGATGATAATATTTGAATAGAACCTGGTTAATTGTATAGCTTTGTTTTAATATTCAAGCAACTAGGGTTATACAAAAATAATGATGCGACCAAATAAAAACACAAATATTTTGTATGATATTGCACTCTTTTAATGCTATCGCTTGCGCAACGTAAATTGGCGATATTGGAACTAAAACCCGCCCCGCCCGCACCCGGCGGTAAACCCTCACCCTATCATTCAGTTCATTCTCGTCTTTGAGCGCGAGATGTATCATCTTGATTACCAATATACACTGAATTATTATGTCCAAAATATCCAAAACAGTCCGAGATGGTGCAAGAATAATTGCCAATGAAGTATTAAAGTTTTGCAAAGCTGAATAAGCAAATAATGGACCGATATTACCGTTTGACAGTTTGACAGATAGAGCGGCCGCCGCGGAGCTCGGTGTTACCTGACCAAATTTCTATTAAAGGCTCTGACACCTCGGCTCGAAAGGCTCGGACATTCAGTACATTATGTATTGTGTAATAAATTTACACCCCGGCAACTTCTGTTAAGCGACAGAGACCCCCTCCCTCGCACGCCAATTTATAGTGGTACGTCTAATATACATTAGTTTCTTCGATTAATAATTTAGTAACCTACATATAGATTTTAAAATAAACTGTGCATCTAGCTACTTTCATACGATTTTGCTGTTTTTTGATACTGGAAATGTAGGCCCTACATGTCAAACTTTTTAATAAAAGTTTTAACACTATAGATTTAACCTTATTGATTGTTTTAAATGAAATTGAATCAATATTTTAAAGAAGTACTATTCCTTGAATTTACTTAGTTCATTTCAATCGTATTGCATTATTACGAAACTTAATTTTTGCTAAAATGATATGATGGAAGCACCACATGATTGGATCAGTGTGATAAAAAGAATACAAGGCAAAGATTCTTTCGAAGATGTTAGTCAAATATAACTGGGGATCAATGTCAAAGTAATAACGTTATTGGAGAAAGCTGATGATGGTAAAAGATGATGATGATGAATGATACGAATGAAAAGGACTGAAAAAGAAGAAATATTAGGCAGAAAGTAAATGCAGATAGAAGAAATACTTTCATATTCACTATTCAGATTTCTGCAATGGCTGACAAAATGAACAAAATTACTGACTGTAGCAAAAACATCACAAAAACTTCAAGGATTGAAAAAATTACATGGATGTTTATTGACCTCACCTCTATTGGCCACTCAAAGGTCCCAGCAGAAAACATTCGGCAAAACTCGGCAAAAGCCGATTGCAGATACCGATGTAGTGGCCACTATCAAGTACTGCGTGTAGCAAAAGCCGATTGCAGATACCGATGTAGTGGCCACTATCAAGTACTGCGTGTAGCAAAAGCCGATTGCAGATACCGATGTAGTGGCCACTATGAAGTACCGATGTAGTGGCCACTATCAAGTACTGCAACTTCCTTTTATTTTGGAAATTTTGTAGCTAATACCATAGCTCTTCTACCATGTTACAATCATTGTGATTGTTTAAAAAACATATCACCAATCATGTCTCACAATCTGCATTATTGATATAAATATATTAACAATGGATTTGGTATTAACTTCCAGTTTAATACTTCACATGTCGAGAATTTGATCTTGAAACTTATAATAAAATATGAAATTGTAATCAAACTCATGCAGAGATAATGTAATTTATATTTTTTATCCAATTTAATGATTTTTGATATATACATAGTTAGTAAATGCCACTGAGTAATTACATATTTAAAGCTTGGAACTGATAGATATGTAATGATAGCTGAAATGGCAATGTTCCAGTCCAAAGCGCATCTGCAAAGGAAGCCCAAAATGCAGAATATATTTCCAACTTCTACAGACTAAAGAATTATGACCCTTGATTTTGTTTGATGCGAATGAATGCATTAAAAATAATGGTGTACAATATTACTATTAATTCTAGGTCGACTAGCTTGGGACGGCTACTTTAGTACAACGATAACAGATCCTGAACCATCTGGGAAGCAGGGTCGCGTACTTCACCCGGATCAGGACCGCGTGATATCTGTCCGAGAAGCAGCTAGGTCTCAAGGCTTTCCGGACTGCTTCAAATTTTCCGGGAGTATGCAAAATAAGTATCAACAGGTATATCTCATATCTTATACCTTGGGTATCTTCCTTCCAGGTTGCCTTTTTGTAATCCCCTATTATATTTATTTATGCTAACTGATGAGAATGAATGGGCCCATCTATCTTGATGCGGATTATTTTTTGAAATGTTAATTTGAATGCATTTTCTTTTATACACTCGTACAGCTTATATACGGCTTACATTGAGTACATAGAAGTACGACTTATCTTAAACATATATTTAAAAAAATGAAATACATAATATGTATATCTCATAATATTCCGATCACAATTAATATCATACTGTGGAAAATAATTAATAACGGGCCTCGTTAGCGGCTAGTCATCATCATGTTTTTTTTATCATTCAAATGATTCACACAATGTTGTCGTTATTCCAGAGAGTTACTAACAGGCAAACATTTGATATTAGAGTAGTTAATTATTCTGATTTTTATATCTCATAATATTCTGCCAGATAAATTTTAATTTAGATTTTTTCCAATATTTACTTTTACGTAATACGTTCAAAATACTTTTGAAATCAGGAGTTCTATACCATTAATTTTTTTTTAATATGCCTCTTTTGAATGTTATGCCTTACTTGCCTGTTGGTTAGGAATGGCTTAGTGAGTGACTTATGTATTCTTTCTGACTGAATTATAAACATATTACAGTTCATTGTTTGACTAACATTTTCACGTTTCAGATTGGTAATGCTGTACCACCGCCCTTGGCTTTTGCTATTGGCCGAGAAATAAAAAAATCGTGGGAAGATCATATCGCTACCAAAGTGCATTCTTCTTCTGATTAAAATTTGCTCAACGAAACTCACTGCCAAGAAAACTATTAGAAATGAGTTGTAATGCATAGAAAAAAATTTAATATCAAGTATATCCAAAAAAGGAACTTTTTTAACTTTCTTTGCCAGCCGTTTGTGCCTTGCTTGCTGTCTTGTCATGACAGCATGTCTTTTTTATTGGAAGTATTTTTTTCGTTCTCTTCAAACATATTCTAATAATAAAAATTATTTCAGTTAAAAAAATTTAGATGACGGCAACCAGAAACATTTGTAATGTTAACAGTAACATATGCAAAAAAAGGTTTAAAAAATTTAAGCGTTCAATTTTAGTAATGATGTCAAACAACGGAAGTGGAACTCCTAAAATTTATTTAAAATCGAATTCCTGTAGAAATTGAGGTCAAAGATATCTTCTTAATCTCTAAAAATGTCCTCTTTCTTGGATACACCTGATATATACTTTTGAATTTTCTTGATATCTTGAAAATGTTTTCATAAAAATGCCTCAGGAAAAGTGGGACTAAAACAAATACGCTCATTTTAAATTAAATGATTGGTAGATGGATTTAATGATCAGATGTTTTTTCACTGTATTTTGTGTATTCTCAATCAACATTATTTTTTTAATGTAGGCTGTAAGCGTATAAAAATGTTTTCATGTTAATTTACGTAAAGAATTAATACCTCAGTGTATTATTGTTGTTACAGCCAAATCTTATTATCCTTTATTATGCATGAAAACACTATATATTAGCATTTCTTCTGGATTAACCTGCTGTGATTAGCTGATATTTTGATCTGGATTTAAGCATAAATTTTGTGAATTTTTGTAAAAACTACCAGTAGATTATAAAATTACTGGTGAATTTCACGTGCGCGAATAATCTGAAAAGTTGAATGAAAGGTCAGCCAGCTTTTCTCTTAGGTTAACTGATTTGAAGATAACAGCGGCATTACCTTTGTCTACTGGAAATATAATTTTTGTGATTCAATGCTATATTGTCTTCCAAAAAGTTTTCCTCTTTTTGATGTTTGAATTTGACATTTTTAGTCGCTTGAATTTCAAATAAATGAGTTTGTTTTATATTATCTTTATTTTTTTTTTTTTTTTCCAAAACTATTAATCCGATGTCGGGTATATGGAAAAATATATTCTACCTATCTAAGAAGTTCAATAATCAATATTTTATATCGTACATTTAAAATATTAAAAAAAAAATTTTTCTTATTATAAATAATATGCTATTACACAAAGATAAAAAACTTTATTAATGTTCTAAATCTAGAAAAATTATTACATGTTATTATATATGGATACTAAATTTTAAGATGCTAATCGTTAAAATTTCAAAAAATATTTTTATTATTATTATACAAATTTGTACATTCCTATTATGCTGTTTTGAAATATATATTTTTTATTTAAATTCATAGTAGTGTGTTTTATAAAAATATTTCATTTTGTTTTACCCTTTTCGAATAGAAAAGCGTTATTAAAGATAGAGGAATTTAAAAACTATTTAATTATAAGTGATATTTTTTCGATTATAAGCATTTCATTTGCTTATCTTTTTTTACATAATTTTTCAAATTGCTAAATCATTTCATATTTCAACTTTCTTATATTTCACGTAGATGCCTTACATTAAAGTCATTTAATGTTTTTTGGGTAATAATCTTATATTTAATTATTCCTACAAAATGACACATTTTAGAATCATATTTCATACTCATTTGATTCTTAGAATTCAAGATAAAGTTTCAGTTGATTTTGAAATGTCTATTCATAAATTTATGTGGTTTATTTCATTAATAACAAAAATAAAATTGTGGTAATCTTTTAAATTGGACTGGTAATTTTATTCCGGTAATTAAATTTTGCATTTTGTACTTTAAAACTTGGTACTTATAACATATAACTATTATTAGTAAATATTTTATAAGAGTATGTTGTGATTTGGTGACTCGTTATGTGATATATTATGCATCTTATATCTTTATATACCATATATACAGTGAGAAAATTAATAATAAATAAAAATAATAATACATCATAACGAAATCAAAAAAATTACAGAGATTTCAATGCAAAATTAAAAAATCAGTTTGTTTTGTGTGGTAATAACTTATGATACAATTCATTTTCTTCTCAGTGATAAAACGTATTTAAAATAAAGTCAACATTTTTACTGTCTAACTTTTATTACAGTAAATGTTTAATAAATTTGCAGTCCAAGGTTGACCTTGGTGTCATACAAGATTATGATGTAATGAGCCTACCACACACACAAGTATCACCACACTTTTGCATGCACATGCCGGTTTGTAAATGGGGCACCGTGTACAAAACACCAACTACACGCACGTTTGTACACGGAACACCGTGTGTGTAGCTGGTGTTTTGCACACGGTGCAACCGGCATGCGCATGCAAAAGTGTGGTGATTCTTGTGCATGTGGTAGGGCCCATAAGATCAAGGGTCAGTTATGTACTTACCAAGAAAAGGATTACTACTGATTGTGTATACTGATACACCCAGTGCATTATACACAATCGTGTCAATTTATAATTTATTATGAAACGCAGACTTTACTTATTTATTAAGATGTGATAAATTCTCAGTAACTAAATTACTGTTATTTTTGGTATACGTATATGGGATTTTATAAAGGTTCAATTAGCATCTTGTCACTCGGTACACTTTTTATTTATATATTTTTAATTATTTAATTAATATATTTTTATTCCTTTACGCAGTAAGGATTTCAAATTGTTACTGCAATTTTAAGATAAGCTAAGTATTTTTTGGAAATGTTTAGCATAAATTATTTGTTTTTTGAATTCTTTATACGGCTCAGTATTTCTTTTGCTGTTACGTTTTTTGTCCAATCAAACTAGTTGTTTGAGCAATTTTATGATAAACTTTAACTCTGGTTCGGATTTTCTACAGGGAAAAATCGAACTAGAAGCTCTCTAGATATGAAGATGCCACTTAGCAGTTTGCAGGCGACTTTGGCGTTGTTTGGTCCGTCCGATCTCCGCTCTCTTCCGTGTAGATACCAAAACCACTTCAACACACCAAATTGTTTAATTATGTATTATAGGTTTTATCCGCTGACCAAAATTCAACCTCTCGGTTCGAGATGTCTCCAAACAATCTGTCTCTTAGCAACCATCATACACAGAGAACTCCGCGCTCGTATTTTATAAAATTCCCGACCAGAGATTAACAGATTTTTGCTCAAACACTAGTAGTATTTAAAATTATACAAACACACAGTGCCATGTCGATATGAGGAAGATTGTTGTTGTGAAATTGTTAATTTATTATTCTTTTATTAGGTCCTTACATATGAAATTGACGTTTTGCCGTACTGGCAAATTTGATCTCAAATATCTTCTCTTTGGTTAGGAATTCCAAATCCAAATTTATACAGCTATTTACTCGTGTATTTGTGTTTTGAAAATTATAATTCATTTGTTTTTTCCTCAATTGTTTTTTTCTTTGCGTCACTCAGTTTACAAAATGAAAAACTTGAAATATCGCGTTATTTACGAGTACGAGTTCCACCGTGGCACCAGTGCTGCAGAACCGGCTCGAAGGATTAATGATGTGTATGGCGACGGTGCCGCAAAAGAAAACACAGTGCGTTTTTGGTTCCAACGTTTTCGTTCTGGAAATTTCGACCTGCAGAACAAGCCCCGTGGACGGCCGGAGACTTAAGTTGATAATGAAGAATTGAAGGCTATTGTGGAAGCGGATCCATCGCAAACCACATCCGAGTTAGCTGCAGGCTGCGGTGTTAGTGATAAAACTGTTTTAATCCACTTGAAGCAAATTGGTAAGGTAAAAAAGCTTGAAAGGTGGGTACCTCACGAATTGAGTGAAGCAAATCAACAAACGCGCGTTGACTGCTGCGTTGCATTACTCAACCGGCACAATAATGAAGGGATTTTAAATCGAATCATTACCTGTGATGAAAAGTGGATCCTGTACGATAATCGGAAGCGCTCATCGCAATGGCTGAACCCTGCCGAACCAGCCAAACCATGCCCCAAGCGAAAATTGACTCCAAAAACGTTACTTGTGAGCGTTTGGTGGACTAGTGCTGGTGTCGTTCACTACAGCTTTCTTAAATCTGGCCAGACGATTACGGCAGATGTCTATTGTCAGCAACTGTAAACCATGATGGAAAAGCTAGCTGCTAAACAACCGAGGCTGGTTAATCGCTCTAGGCCACTGCTGCTTCATGATAACTCTAGACCGCACACTGCACAACAGACGGCTACCAAATTAGAGGAGCTTCAATTGGAATGTCTAAGACATCCACCGTACTCTCCGGACCTTGCCCCAACACATTACCATTTTTTTCGAAATTTGGATAACTTCTTGCTAAGGAAAAAATTCAACTCCGATGGGGCAGTCCAAACCGCCTTCAAAGATTTTATTGATTCCCGTCCGAATGATTTTTTTAGTAAAGGGATCGATGAACTACCTATGAGATGGCAAAAGTGCATAGATAGCAATGGTACATACTTTGATTAAATAAATATATTATAATAAAAAAAAATCGGCTTCATGTTCCTCCCATACTAAACGTCAATTTCATATGTAAGGACCTAATATTTAGAATATCTTGAATCAAAAAATTTACTCTAAGTATTATATTTTTAAGATTAAAATAATACTCTCAATTGTACTTTTTCAAAAATTTGTTGTAATTATTGACTTAATAAGATCTACTATGTTGATCGGACTGTGATATTTGAGACATTATTACATATATATGGTTAGTAATAATTAAATTTAATATAGAATTGTTTATTTTCAAATCAATAAATTTTAAAATGTTTTGGGTTTCTTATAAAAGGTTACATTTTAATATAATACAACAAACAATAACAACAGTACAATAAAATTTTACAAATAGTTTAAGCGCACAACAATTGCAGGGTATTGCAGAGTAATACATATTACAGTATTACCCTAATTATCCGGATACTGTATTACTGTAACAAGATACATAATAAAAAGTATTTTTAATTCAACCCATACCAAATATACGGTATATAAAATATAAATATTATAAGTTTTTTTTATTTATGCATTTGCTTAAATTTTTTTAATGGTCTAATTATCAGAGAGGTATTGGACATTATTTAAACACACAGATAGATTAATAAATATACATGGTTTTTCATACCCGTTGTATACTATTTTCATGAAAATTTCAATGAAAATAAAGCATAGTGTTTTGGAAATATACTACACATGGATATATGTGATGTGATATCCACTAATTGTGTATAAATTACTTAAATGTTCCCTGGTCAATATGTATTTTAATTTCTCTGTGTGTTATTTTAATAAATTATTATTACAATATTGACAATACCTACTTGTAGCTGCTTGGGTTATAATTTTTTTAAATCATTTTTTATTTCTATAATAAAAACCTTTCGATAACAGTTTTGATTGTTTGATTTCATTAAATCAATACTAACCTGCTCCTTGTTAATTTTTGAAAAATATTTTTTTTACAGCAGTTATAAAATTATTTATAGCACTTACTTTAATATTGTAAAAGACTCGGTACACTGAATATAACAGATTTGTTTGTATGCAGTAAAGCTGTACAGATTTGTGCATAATGAGGGAAGTTTTACATCAGTTGATAAGCGATGAAAATATAATTGTTTGTGGTGTAATTTTTTCATAGCACCAAATTTCTTAGCCTGCTATTGTATATGGACGTACCACTATAACTTGGCGTGCGAAGGAGGGCGTCACTGTCGCATAACAGAAGTTGCCAGGGTGTGAATTTATTACACAATACATAATGTACTGAATGTCCGGTGACCAGTGTCAGAGCCTTCAATAGAAATTTGGTCAGGTAACAGCGCGCTCCGCAGCGGCCGCTCTATCTGTCAAACGGTAATATCGCAATTGTTCTTGTACCATCCCGGACTGTTTTGGATATTTTGGACATAATAATTCAATGTATATTGGTAATCAAGATGACACAGCTCGCGCTCAAAGACGAGAGTGAACTGAATGACAGGGCGAGGGATTACCGCCGGGTGCAGGCGGGGCGGGTTTTAGTTCCAAACTCGCCGCATGCCAATTTATGTTGGGCAGGCAATAGTACGTATTCAGTATAAGAAGTACATTTTTTAAGGTACTTTAATTGTTTTTTAGGTATTATACAGTTACATATAAAATGCGTTGGTTAGTTTTATATTATATATATATTTTTTTTATTTAAAATATAATGGAAACCTAAAAGGTTTATGGATAACATTTTTAATAATTCAATGAAATAATAATAATATAATTTAGATACAAAGTCATTTTTTTATAGTTGGCCGAGCTTTAGCATTTTTGTCACATCTGTTTTGAATTTGTCAGTGGTCAGTTGTTTGGTCTGTTGTGGCAGGTCATTGTATAGTTTTAATCCGTTGCAAATTAGTCGGGATTGTCCTGTTTTTGTTTTGGCTTGTGTTATGTGATAATATTGAGCCATTCTAGTGTTGTGTTGGTGTTTTTCATGTATTTTGTGTAATTTTATGTCTTCATCTTGTATTTCGCCAATTACTAGTCTGTGAATGATTTTAAGTGTTTCGATTTTTGTAATGCTTTCAATGTTTAATTGTTGTGTTATACGGTATACAGTTTCAGTTGGTGTCCGGTATTTCAGATCATAGACAATTTTTAGTATTTTATTTTGCTGTCGTTGGAGTCTGTTTAGGTTAGTTTTGTTTCCGGTTCCCCAGAAGGGTATCAAATATCCTATTCTACTTTTGACGTATGCCTGGTACATCAGAATTTTTACGGTCTTTGGTGTGATTTCGTGTATTTTGTGGAATAGGCTGGTCATTTTGTAAGTGAGTGAATTACTTTGTCTATTTGAAATGGTCAAGAGATGTCTGTCTATGTTGAGTCCTAAGTATTTAGTATTTTCTAGTTCAGTGAGTGTTTCGTTATGTATTTTTATGTTCATTTTATGCGTTTTCCATTTGGCCTCAAAGTTAATGTAGTTACATTTTTGAGCATTTAAGGTTAGAATATTTCTTTTTGTCCATTCAGTTAATACGTCTATGTCTTTGTTGATTTGTTTTGTGGTTTCTATGTCATTATTGTTTTCGTAAAATATTCCGAGGTCGTCTGCATATAGTATTATTATTATTATTATTTTGCCCCTGATATTTAGCTGCTCCAGGTCATTTATGTATATTATATAGAGTAATGGTCCTAGGATTGATCCCTGTGGGACACCATAGCTGACATTCATATATGTATGTACTTGTGGTTTTGTGTAGTGTGTTGTATTGCTTTCTGTAAAATATTTAGGACGTAGCCAGTGATTCCGATTTTTGATAATTTGTTGACTAGGGTAGTCAGATGTATCGAGTCAAATGCTTTTTTAAAATCGAAAAAGAGTCCGGTCACGCTTTTCCCTTCGTCAATTTTTGTCTGTAAGTAGTTTAATAAGTTTATCATGGCTGTTGTGGTTCCCTTTTTTTCATGAAAGCCGTGCTGTGCAAAAATTTTCTACTTCTAAATAATGTGTCATACTTTATTTATTTTGGTCTGATTCGAAGTGATCACTTCTCAATCCACCCGCTTATAATAATATGGAATAGGACCGCACGGCAAATGAGATATTCGACAAGTAGAGCGTGTGACCGCATATACTACCCGCCAGGATCCCAGAGAGGAAATTCTTAGAATACAAGCAAATATTTGACGTTAAACGATAAATGACAACATTTAGTTTCATATAACGCTCAATTCCCGAATTGTTTCTGAATTATCTCAATCACCTCTTTACTAATCTTTACATAGTTTATAAGTTTGTATTACTCTTCCTTGCACCCAGGTTACTTGTGAAAGAATCTTTTCAAAATTAAAATAATAAAAAATAGGCTATAGAAAGAGACTTATTTGTTAATTTAGTTAAAAATTTAATTATCCATGAAGTGGCAAAAACAAGTGAAGAACTTAAGAAAAAAATTATGGTTTAGTGCAGGTACTTAAGGATAAATATTGTGTGATTATTTCCAGTTTACATAGTATTTGTTAATTAAATATTTAACTTGTACCTTTGACATTAATATTAAATAGGCCTAACTGTAGCTACGGCTTTGAAGCCACGCATTTGAAATTGCTTGCACATAGCCCCCAGACCCACGTTAAGTATTGTGATGCAACCATGTCGTAAAACCGCTCTGTAGTTTGGCAAATGCTTAATCAATGTATGTGAAAATTATAAAAAAAACATGTATTATAAAGGGAAAAATGCTGGGGTCCCTTCACTGGTTCTAGCCGAGAGCCAGCCCTAATTGAAATAGAATCATGGGCCAAATTCGTGGTGGCTCATTGAACACTTTCGAGGTCCCTTGTCCGAAAAACTTCCACAAAATTTCCAGTATTTTGATGATTTTTTAGGTTAAACTATTGGAGCCTTTGGGATTTAGCTCTCGAATATACAGAATAGAAGAGATAGAAGTCATGAACATACATACAATTTTTCATTAAAATGTTTATTTTTAGGGTATTTATTAATCACAGTGATTTTATATCATAACAATACTAACAAAGATAATTTTTGAAGTAAATAAAAAAGATAAAAAAGAAAAAGAAAATTCTTTGATATAATATATTAAATACTAAACTTGCAGAATTTTCTTTTTATTTATATTGAATCTATATATTTGTATGTTGTGTTTTTTTTTCATTTATAAAAATGTAGTTTTTTTCACTTTTATTCAAAATTATTTTTATTAAATTTTCAACTACGTAAAAAATCTTTCTCCGAATTTTGTCACATTTCTATTGTACCTACTTTTTAGACGGAATACATATACTAATGGATCGGCCCTAGGAGATTCAACGCTCCAAAGTAAAAACACTAGAAAGTGGG
Organism: Agrypnia vestita; assembly: GCA_016648135.1. Taxonomy (NCBI): domain Eukaryota; kingdom Metazoa; phylum Arthropoda; class Insecta; order Trichoptera; family Phryganeidae; genus Agrypnia; species Agrypnia vestita. The sequence continues at coordinate 112,222 of JADDOH010006696.1, read as the reverse complement.
TAATTAATTTTATTTTTGCATAATATTCTTACCCAATTGCTTGGTTCTACATCACATCGGGGTCCAGCCAGTCAACCAATTTGTTGCACAATTTGAAACACAACATATATTTTATGAATAAGTGTATTGAAAATTTTATTATTATTAATATGTTCTGATTACTAGTGTTTATTATAAGTGTGCGCAGGGTAAAACATGTGTGCGGAGACATTTTGGTAGGTAAACCTTACAGGGAACATTGGTCATGAATATTTGACAGCAGCGATTGTGTGAAGCCAGACGTATATATGCTGGGCTTAATTTTAATAACTTTATTTTGACTTCTTTGTTACCTCTGGTTTTACTTCCCTCTTCTCGGTGTTTCGAGGGCCCTCTGGAACGTGGCAGCCCTCGGAAAAAGCATCTTGTCAGGCTTTGTAAATCATTAGAACTAAAATAAAACACTTTTTTTTACAAACCATTACTTGGCTTTAATTGTATTGTTTTTATTTTATAACATCTATACATAGTTGCTACTACATAAAGATAAGAAATAACTAATATTTATAGATAACTTCCCTTATTAAACAGCTGAAGTATAGAGATAAATCTGGTTTTAAAAGTATATGAAGATTGTAAACTGTAGGTATCTTTATTTCACATAATTCTTATTATCGAAAATAAATATCTTAACAAGACTAGAATTTACTCACACATAATAATTATACAAAATAATTATATTAGAGTAATCTAGGTTTATGACAATACTATACCTAATTAAATTGATATCAACATGGAGACTGCATGAGTAAAAAAGTCCAATTATTATTGCATTTGACTCATTATAATAAAAATATTGTTGACGATTCAACAAATTTAGACATCGATGAAATATTTTCAAATTTAATTAAAAATTTTCATTCTGATGTAATTTCTGTTACCCATTGACATAATGCAGAAATGTATTTTTTCCCTCTGAGTTTCATTTTATTATTGACTTCTTTGGGAGTGGAGAATGCACTATACAGGGTTATTTGGAAAACATTTAACCTCGCATATCCCTGCCTTGATTATGAGTCGAAAATGTTCAAACAGCCATGACCTAAAATAAATAGTTATAGAGTTTGCAATATCGAAGTTTGAATTTTTTAAAATATTTCTGAATTATTTTTTACAAAACGTTGAACTATCATTGCAGAAACTTATATCGATTATGAAAAATTCATTCGTCCCAATACATGTTGAATAAAATGACAAAAACCCTGCAGAAATTCCAATTGGAATGTCTTCCAATTCTAATTCGCAGGTTTTTATTATTATATTTGACTTGTATTAAAAGGGAATGAATTTTTCTTATTCGATATAAGTTAGTGTAATGATATTACAACGTTTTACAAAAAATAAGTCAGAAATATTGAAAATGAAATGCTAATTTTGATGTTGCACATCACCTTTAGATGCTATTGATATTGGCCATGGTTGCTTGAACATTTTCAACTCATCAAGGCAGGAATCCACTTGTATCGTATTGTGGAGTAGGTCTGTTACATCCCGTATATTAATTAGTTACGACGTTACGATGAGCTTTGAAATTGATATAAAGTTGTGAAGTTTTCTGTGTCAGCTTGTCAATGGGTTAATTAATACAAACTGATATCCTTAGATACCACGGACTTTATTTTTATAATTAGAAATAAAAGTTTAAAAAATCAAAAAGAGTATTTACGTCATTCTGTTGTAGGTATATTATTTCCATTGTTGTAACACAATGATTTTGATGAGTTTTGAAATACTCTTCGATCCGCAATTGTGATCAGAAAGGATTTAAAAACGCATTGTTTATGAAATATTAAAATTACATACAAATATATCGTTATCATATACACATATTCCTACAGATTGCACACATTAAATATTATTATTTACACTGGTGTAATAAATAAACGCATTTTTACAAAATGAAAATAACGTAAACAATTTTTACATTTAACTAACTGTTGATGACACAGTTTGTTATTTTAAATAAGTCATTTTCAAATGTGTGGAGTTGCACAGACTTTGTTTGTTTGTGTTAATAAAAAATATATATTTTAATCAATTTGAAAATTGGATAGTAAATGAGAATTTTTTCAGTTTTGTTTTGAGAAGAGCAGTTTTGTTCCTTTTTACTTGTTTAACAAAGAAACAAGCCAAAATATTGAGCTATAATAATTTTTGTAGGTATTAAATATATTATTTAATATTAATTACATGTAATGTATGGAAGTGTAATATAATGTATAAAACATATAAATGGATGTCACAAAAGATCCTCAATAGTGTAAAATAAATTAACAGAACGTGAAAATGTACTTGAATTTTTTTAAATTTTTTGTGTGCAGGAGCAGAATAAAAAAAATTGAATAATTTATTAAAAAAATACTTAAAAGATGAAAATATTTAAAAGCGATTATAGTCAATGTGTAGGTGTGTCAATAAAATCAAAAGCGTAGGACGGTTAATAGCTGGTTGTAGTAGGTACCTACGTGTTAAGCTATCGATAAGTTATCGAACAGAATTACGATGAGAATGTTTTACATAGTCATGTGCAATTCTTTTACTGAGAAAGTTTTACGTAGTCATATATGCAATTCAAGTGATCGTTGGTGTTTGAGAAAAAGCGCCCCGCACTTTTGATTCTATTGACATTCGCATACATTCTAATCGCTCTCAGTACTATGGGTGTTTAAAAAATATTTTCTCCTTTTTAGTAATTTTTTATAAGAAGGTTTTTTTTTCTTCTCCTTTTTAGTCTTCGTCACATTAAATCTTGTAATCAATTCGAATTGCGAAGAAAACATGTTTCTTTTCCGCACGCTATTAACTTCACAACTCAAATGTCACTTTTATAATAACACAAACCGACAGATGTCACTGACATGTACAACGCCCTATAAAATAACGCGTCGGCATTTGATAATTTTTTTTAAACAAGTAAACTGATTTTGTAAAATTGAGGAATGAATATTGTATTGATATTTATTTGATTCTTGATCGAATGTATTAATTTTCTAATGTTAATAAATACGCCTCTGCCAAATTTCAGAGGGACGAAGTGGGATAAATATTGATTACAAAATTTTGTGGTTGACAGACATGTGGAGCTAAATAAAAGCGTATAAAATTTGATAATCCAGTCGAATGTAAGTATCCATATTTTGTCAATAACAAAAATATTGTTTTCTCGGACTACCTAATATTAATAAATAATGAACAGTCGCCATTTTCAAACAAGATGGCAGATGAGGCTTATATTTACAAAGTCATTTTTTTTAGAAAAGTTTGATCGGAGACATAGAATTAATTATATCCCATGTACAGATACAAAGAAAAAAAAATGATTTTGGGGTTTCCTGATCATGATCGAAGAAAGTGAATAAAAGATTTTTAAAAGTTACCTACGTCACATTTTGCAATGGATAGTATTTTTATCGAAAATTAACTAAAATATATATAATAATTTCCAAAATATACTAAATGTATTGCCATATAATTTTACATAATTAAATAATTTATGGAAAAAAATGCGCTGTTTAAGTTTGTTTTAATGAAAACGGGGAAACTACATATTATGTAGGTATAACATTAATTAAAATAGTAATTCCGTGTTTTTGTAAAAAAAAACCTTAAAAATTCCAATCGATTTAGAAAATGGCGGCCCTCGTAGCGCAGTGGGTATGACACTGGCTTACACACCGAGGGTTCCGGGTTCGATTGCCGGTGAGGTCACAATTTAATCTGTGTGATTTACTCAAGCCTGGGTGTTTTGTGATATATTTCGCTTCTGTAATTGGGCCTCCCGGCCTGTAAAAGCGTAAAAAAAATCGTAGTAAAATGTGTAAAATATTTAAGTATATCTATATAATATTTTACACTTAAAATGAATTTTATTTGTTTTTTGTTGATTAAATCATTTATTAGGTATACATTTTCCATCGCTTATTTTTACGAGCAATTTTAATGATAAAAATGTGTCAAAAATAACTAGTGAAATGAAGGGAAAATAAATATAAACAAAAGAGACTGGTCAAATTGTTCAACACAAGTGAGGGTATTAGGAGCAAAAGCTCCACTATCCAATTGGCGAAATTTAAAACATTATTGTAACTGATTAGCGTGAGAGATAAATATGACCCCTTAATGAAATGTACCGAATGCTCAGAATCCCCTGGACAGCATTCGAACAATTGAGGATTCAATATAGATCGTCCCCGATCGGTCTAAGACCGTTTCTCCAAAATTTCGAATAGAATGGATAGTGAAGATAAGAAGGTAAGATTGGAAGAGTAAAGAAAGAAAGAAAAAAAGAAAGAGAAAGAAAGAGGTCGATCCTCAACCTGTTGGTCCGAACAAATAAAATATCTTATTGCAATGGCTATCCAAATTGCGGGCTTCGAAGAAACGTGGGGAAAATCGTAAAGGACGTCAATAGATCAAAAATCAGGGAATCGATATTTCCGATCGATAGTTTTTTATCCAAGCCTATTTGATTATACCCCAAATGAACAATATATGAACAACCTTAACTAAGCGAACTGAACACAATTGATGTAATCTTTAACTGTAATCTTTTCTATTTTTGAATTAGTCTAAATTCGTGAAGGTAGGTGTATAGATTCGTGGATCTTTCATGTTTCTGTGTTAGAAATTATGGTAATAGGGCGGTACGTTACACAATTATCCACTTATATTACTGAAAAGGAATTACGGAAATTGGTGAAAACATTTAACAACACAAGACTATTATTTGTATCAACAAAATTTTGTGACAGATAACATTTTCCGTTTTATCTCCATGCACTGTTACATTTTTTTTGTTAAAAAACATCAACATCGGGAAAAACCTAAATATTCAATTCAACACACAAAATTTATTTTATTTTACACAACATTAAAGGTTATAAGATTATTTTAAAACACCGAAATTAGCTCTTTAATGCGACTATTTTATCTTCCAGTTTTCTAGACTGCTAATACAATTAAAAAATCATCGGCGAGCGGAAGTCTCCGGCGGTAAATCACAACACCACGGCGGGCAGTCCGGATTGAATCATAAAAAAAATAAGTTCCTTGTCATCGGATTTCGCATGTGGTTCCTCGCGACATCGCGAGATGTCGCCGTGTTATGCAGTTTATATGTTTGGTCATGCGTAGTGGGGGTAGGAGCCCAGGTGGGTGGTCACGTGGGGTGGCGGCATGGAGTGGGGGGAGTACAGGTTGCCTCCCCCGCCGCCCCAGTTGCTCCACGACGCCGCACCCGGGAAAATAGACGCTGCAACAAGCGAACGAATCATTGGCATTGCACGGTTACAGAGGTGTTATCGTTGCACACGATTACATGGTCAAAATGGTGACAACAGTTCTTGCGTGGCTCGGAAAATGGTCCACACTTTGCTGAAGAGCTCTGAGGCAAAGTGATGCCTACAAGCAGTGGCGAGCGGTGCTTCGCAATCAAATTATTAAGTAAATAAAAATCTGATACATTTCATACATAATTTGAACGTGAAAAGAGGGTTGGCCAAGTATTATTAAGGGTTTACACCACCCCGGTAGAAATTGGATATTTTTTTACGAGTAGGTAGGCGAAGAATTTTTTACATATTAAACCATGATTTTTTGGAAAATTATTGCAATTACCGTAGAATTCCCCAGCGACTGACTTGCAACTTTCTCCGGTGTATGCTTATTCGAGACAAAAAAGAAGATCATAATATACCTAGGTATCTACTTGTTAAGAAATGAAATGTCTACAACGTAGCTTGCGGATTTTTTAATCCGATAAACCATTTGTTAAAAACAATCATCTAAAATATTCAAATTGCTCTCAATTTCATGGATTTTAGATATTTAATTTCTTTTTAATGTAGATATGTTTTGACAAGACTGGATGTAGATGTACTGGATTTGAGAAATGAGACTTCTATAATTTATCTTAATTTTTTAGCTTCATTTTAGATGCAAGTGTACATAGATAATATAATAGTAAGTAGAATAAGTGGTTGTTGTTGGTGTTTTTGTTCTTAGTCCTCCTCGCTAGGAGTTCCTGTGCTGTATTTCTTTTCTTGATAAGTACATTATGTTATTTTCTGTCTCGAAGAAATGTGTAACGGGGACAGTTGCATGTCAGTCACGGAGGATGAGTTCTATGGAAATAGACATAACGCGGCCATTATGTTTTTTGCAAAAAAAAATACAATAAAATAATAGTTTGTATATATTATACATTAATAAGTGCCAATAAAAATTAACAGCATTTATCACCTGCTTGTAAAAATTACCCAATTTCCCCCTAAATTTTATTCTCCTACAATGGTGTAAGGTTGCATTAATTCTGAGACATTTACATATACATTTTTTACTGATTCATACTACTAATTTATTAATCAAAATTTAAGTATCACGAATATCCCGAGATATGTTTTAGATAATCATCCCTTATCTACCAATAGAGCCATTAATTAATAAGATAATATATAATATATAGTATATATATATAATATATATATATACGTATACATAATAAACTGCTAAGGACGATCGCCACTGCTTACAAAATAATATATATGTACACACTAATGCACATCTGTACATATTAGTTTTACTATTTTACAGTAGGTATATTAAAAATAATTTCACATGTTTATTAATGAAATCAAAATCAGGTGTAGGTTTCGCTTTGCTTATAATATAAATATTGCTTAAATGTATTTCTGGACGCCAAACATTACACACATTATTAATCTTAGAAAAAAAGCAAGCAAACACTACTTTAAGTTAAATTGTTGTTTATAAAAAAACTTTTAAAATAATTATTCTTATAAATTATGACAAATATAATTGAAATATATATTTAATAGATAATACATATAATTTCTTTTATAACAATGATAACTAGCAAATATTAACAATCACATTATTATTTTAAAAAATTAAGATTCTTGTGTGTGGTGAGGGATAATCACTTACAATCTAATTTAAAAAACAATGAGAATTAGGTAATATATTATTTATCTAATACCTATAACGAATTTTTTTGAATAAGCAGTCAAAAATAGACTAAATTCAATCACAAAAGTGAATTCCACAATTAATGTTTAATTTACAATTTAATTTAATTACAATTTCTATAGTTTCCATTCTCAGACTAATAATATTAATTTATATCACACAAAAAAATTAAATTATAAATAATTATTTCTAAAATCACGCAAAGCAATTAAAATTAAATAAAAGTTGTATGTATAGCCTGTTAGTTTACTTTTAGTAAGTATATAAGCTGTTTATTTCTCGCAATATGTTTATTATTGTGAATTATTTATAATGTGCTTAAACTGCTAAATAGTAAATATGTTTATGTTGCCAATGTTTTTTAGGTAATATCAGCATATTGTATTATAAGTGGATATTCAGAAAAAAATCACATCTTAATGTACATTTATTTTTTAAAATGTTTTATTTATTTTACAATATAAGTTTTCTGTGACATTTTTAACAAAACGAGCACATTTCACGATGCAGAAAAAATCATAAACAGAACGCAACTAATAAATTGATCAAACTTCGTCAAAAATAAATAAAAATAAACAAGGTTTTTATTAATCAATAAATACCTATAGACAGGCTATCGCAAAAAATAAAATAAACAGTTATTATTAATGATTTTTTAGAAATATTCCAAGCTTTATATATAATTATATATAATATAAAATAAACATTTTACGCCAAAACCTATTTATCTAGCACCCTAAATGTTGTATTGAATTATTGTTCTCTTAATTATTTTTGTTCTCCATGCTATATTAAATATTCAGAGAAGATATATTAGTAGAGCTGAACAAAATTCCGCAAGGGGCACGAAAGAAATAACGCTGCAAAGCTGAGAAATAAATCTGCAAAGCTGAGAAATAAAGCTAGAGCTGGAAAAAGACCATCCCTTAATTCGGTAAATTTCTCTGGTCAAAATAAAGGCGCTCGCTTCCGTTGTCTTGTGAGGCCGATGTATTTGATAGAATTTAGTGTCGACAGTAAATCAGCCGATGGAAGTGCGATACTCCCTTAACCCTCCGCGTATCGGTATAATAATTGTACTCTTGCAGTCTGCCGACAATACCATGATTGTATTCATTTCGCATTGAAGTGTCATTATGTCTCGAGATGGAGACCCTTGAAGTTACGAGTACCGATACAAATGTTCAATTCGCCCGAAGCCCGCGCGTAAAAAGTTATATACACCCGCGGCCCCTTGGCTTTGATGGCCTACTCCGAAGCGTCCCGTTTTACTCCGTGCGTAGTATTTTGCCCGACATGTTGAAAATTGTGGATCGAGTACACACTGCAAGTGTTGCTACTATACTGCCTTTGTAATCCCGAGTCTTTTGTTAGAATTTGGAAATTATGAGCTCAAAGCCTTGTTCTCCACTAGATGAAGTGGATGCATTGTTACGAAATTATTTATATTGATTGTGGGAAATGTGCGTTTGTGACTGGTGAATTAGAGGTCTCTAGGGGCGTTTTTATTACCTGATTCAACTGAAATTACTCTGAAAGTAAATTTTCGTGAAGAACGACTAGAAGCAGGAAAACGTATTACTAAAAATATCTTTGTCCGGTTTTAGAACGTGAATTTTGGTGTCGACGCTACAACAAACTCTGCTGAATATAGGGTGTCTCGTAGCTAGTAGCAAAAATTTAGAAGGGTCTTCTTGAATAGAAAATGTTCTTTACACTTTTGGTGAAATGTCGACGGTTACGGAGATAAGCATCATCAAAGTTTGCACTTTTTTTCAACATAACCGGCTTATTTTTTGTAAAATGTTAGGCCATCATGAAAGTTATTTATATCAAATATTAAAAATTAAATCGCTTTGATACAAGACAAATAAAATGGTAAAAAAACCTTAAAAAGAAATTTGATATTATATTTTTAGTAAGTTTTCGCTCATTTTATTTGACTTGCATCAAAGCGAATGAATTTTTTATATGCAATATAAGTTACTCCAACGTTTTTCAGAAAATTACTAAAAAATATTGATAAAGAAATGCAAACTTTGAAGTCGCTTTTCTCCGTAGTTATCAACATTTCACCCGAAGTGTAAAGAAAATTTTCTATTCAAAATTGAAAGAAGAAGACTCGCCCGATTTTTTTATTACTAGCAATTGTATACATGAGATAAGCATCCCAAGGTCTTCTAAAATAGGAGAGAAGGAGGAAAATAGGACGGCTGAGCCATTTAGAGAAGATGACAGAAAAAGAGTTACCAAAGTCATTGCTGAACCAGCAGGACGCAGGAACATAGAAAGGCCAAAATTAAGATGGAGTCTAAGAAACCAAGAGGATCTGTTTCACCAGAAACCACCGGGGATTGTAAAGCCAATAGTGATGATGAAAACCTGCTCTGTCGCATTTGGAAAATTGTAAATAATATGCAATCAAATTATACGCACCATTGTTCAACAAGGAATATTCAGAATTATAGCATTTTGTACATGATTTATTCATCATGATAAGAATTCATCAATTCAATTAATGTTAAACTCATTCAACCCAGAGGAAATTCTAACATTAAAATTTTAACGCTCATTTTGTTAAACTAAACACATCAATTTAATTAAGATATAATTACAGAAATCTCACAGAGATGAAGCTATTTAGGTACAATTGGAGAAACGTGCACGGAAGTCTCTTATATGATGGCCCGGTGCTTACAAACTGTATGAACTGGCTTAAGTGATCACTCTACACAACTAATAATTTTAATGTTCTATATGTTCTATACGAATACTATGAACATTTCGTATATTTGAGTTGTCTATGCTAGACAATAGTCTAGCCTAGACAACTCTGTAGTCTTTTCACATTAACTAGTTAGTATCATTGCAGGCAAATTCTATAATTCGTCCGTATACGAAGGCAAATTGTTGATGACTCAATTGTATCAGGTTAGGTTAGGTTAAGTTAGTAAATGTGGTACTAATTCTAACAAAATGCCGCGGCAATTTAAAAACGGCGGTAGGTACTAATGTCTTAAAGCATAAAATTCGCAGCTTCTAACGATACCTCTATATTTTAAACTATACTATTTTTATTTTTTTTGAGAACATACTTTTGTGTAAAAATATATCAATTTAATTTCGCATTGCCTTAATTTCGGTCTGCAGATGAGAACGAGATGAATTTTATCGGATTCGTTTCATCATTTTTATTTTGGGGTTTCAAAGTCGGAAGAAATACAAACGTAGCGAGAATAATTTTCCAAGTTGTCACTTGAAAACAGATTGCCCTGAAAAGCTGCTGGTTTGCATACGGCGGGGTTGTCTTCCCGATAGCGCGTGCTGTTGACAGTTAGCAACCGACGTAGAGTCCTGTGAAAATATTTGCTCGTACATTAGCTCCGGCTGGTAACAAGAATATTAAACCCTCCCCCTGCCGTGTGCCCGCGAAACTCTGCAATGTTTGATTTGGGCTCTTGCAACTTCGGGAGTTGTGATTATGAATAATGGCTTGGAGTCTGGAGTCAATATTCATCTGAGAGAACCAATCTGCCAAATTGTTTTATTTATTTTAATACAGCGCTGGGTCCCGGAATCGGATACAGCACTAGTAAATGAATATATTTTGAAGTAATTGCGTTCTCTGAATTTCGCTAACTTGCCATTACAAAAAGTAAATTTAACTAACCTAATCAATCAACCATAAAAACCTTTCGTCAACTTTTGGTATGTTTATTTATTTAATTCGGTCATCCAACAGGGAGACACAATTGCTTGATAAGGTGAAATACATACAAAAAAAAAATAGTTTAATGTCTCCCTCAATTAAAGGATAACACAAATAGGACATAATCATAGATAAGTCAATTTGACAATGACAGATAAAACATCATTTGAAAAATAGTTCCAAATTTAGCTTTAACATAGACATAAAGGGGCTCGTGATGTATATAATATACATGATAAACATGACCAGAGAGGGGGACGAGTTTCTAGTATCTGCTTCACTATATGACGATATTCTTCATATTTAGTGTTAAAAATATCTATTGAATTTAAGAGGTAATTATAATCTGAGCATATGCGTGTAATGGGAGAGGATTTCCTATTATTGGTTTGATAAATTGGAAGGGAAAAGAGGTACTTCTGTCTGGTAGGTCGGAATGGGACGTGGAAAGCTAGTAAGCTTTATATATATGTGTAGTGTATACTTTATATAATACTTATAATACATACACATAGTCCATTTATACGCTATTTATACAGGCATTATAACTGCAAAAGCTAATCGTGAGCTAGACATTGCTACTTGATTATGAAGGAGAAAGGGAGAATTTTCGGGAAGATTCGGTGTTTGTTGGAACGAAAAAGCAATTGGTTGTAAATGTTTATTTCTCGATCAAAGATGGGCTCCGGGAGCAAGTGAAAACGTACAAATTACAATTGTAAGTAAGGAATAAAATAATTAACAAATAAATATATAATGCGCGCAGGTCAGCCTGATGTTAAGGCAGATACTCAAAGGTGTAGCGTCGCTCCGTAGCTCGACCCCTTTGTTCCAGTATATTTACGGGCACAGTGATTTTATTATGTTAACGTAAACAAACTGCAATCTATGCCCTACGTCAGATGATAGGTACATGGCGCAGGATTGAACAGGTACCGCCACAGGTTTATAAAACACAGTACTACGCTAGCCAGTAAATTAATGGCAATGGCGATATTGTGGTTACACATACTGGCTGAAACAAAATCGCGATACAAAAGCGTTTATAAAAAAAAAAATGGAAACTGCAGCTAATAACTACTTCTTTAATTCCCCACTGCAAAGGCTTCCTAGACTAGCAAACACATACGAGCAAATTGACGTCTTTGCCAATAACTGTATATTATTCAAACGTATATTAGGTCCTTACATATGAAATTGGCGTTTAGTATGGGAGGAACATAAAGCCGATTTTTTTTTATTATAATAGTTTTATTTAATCAAAGTATGTACCATTGCTATCTATGCACTTTTGCCATCTCATAGGTAGTTCATCGATCCCTTTACTAAAAAAACCATTCGGACGGGAATCAATAAAATCTTTGAAGGCGGTTTGTACTGCCCCATCGGAGTTGAATTTTTTCCTTTGCAAGAAGTTATCCAAATTTCGAAAAAAATGGTAATCTGTTGGGGCAAGGTCCGGAGGGTACGGTGGATGTCTTAGACATTCCAATTGAAGCTCCTCTAATTTGGTAGCCGTCTGTTGTGCAGTGTGTGGTCTAGCGTTATCATGAAGCAGCAGTGGCCTAGAGCGATTAACCAGCCTCGGTTGTTTAGCAGCTTTCTTTTCCATCATGGTTTGCAGTTGCTGACAATAGACATATGCCGTAATCGTCTGGCCAGATTTAAGAATTAAAATCCCTTCATTATTGTGCCGGTTGAGTAATGCAACGCAGCAGTCAACGCGCGTTTGTTGATTTGCTTCACTCAATTCGTGAGGTACCCACCTTTCAAGCTTTTTCACCTTACCAATTTGCTTCAAGGGGATTAAAACAGTTTTATCACTAACACCGCAGCCTGCAGCTAACTCGGATGTGGTTTGCGATGGATCCGCTTCCACAATAGCCTTCAATTCTTCATTATCAACTTTGGTCTCCGGCCGTCCACGGGGCTTGTTCTGCAGGTCGAAATTTCCAGAACGAAAACGTTGGAACCAAAAACGCACTGTGTTTTCTTTTGCGGCACCGTCGCCATACACATCATTAATCCTTCGAGCCGTTTCTGCAGCACTGGTGCCACGGTGGAACTCGTACTCGTAAATAACGCGATATTTCAAGTTTTTCATTTTGTAAACTGAGTGACGCAAAGAAAAAAACAAATGAATTATAATTTTCAAAACACAAATACATGAGTAAATAGCTGTATAAATTTGGATTTGGAATTCCTAACCAAAGAGAAGATATTTGAGATCAAATTTGCCAGTACGGCAAAACACCAATTTCATATGTAAGGACCTAATATTAAAAGGTGTATTGAAAGATTACTAGTTTTTGTCGAATTGGACTTAAATAATTGATTTGTATTTGTATGTATATTTTTTATTATATTATGACTTTCAAAGCTTGTGCTATTGCTTTTCACTCTACATTATTATTATTATTTTTTTTGAATTTCTATTATATTATGTTTTTTTATACTTCTTCTTGTAATATAGGTACTTGCTTCATATTATTATCTTTATATATTTGTATCTGTATTTTAATTATTTTCTTTCCACTTTATGTCATTATAATGTTTACATGTTATTATTTTTTTCTTTAAACTATATTCTATGAATGTACCTACACTTTACCTATGTGTTGTAAAAATAAAAATAAAATAATAAAGTTATAAACATACGTTGTCTTAATTCATGAATTATCTATGTCACATATCTACATGCTAATATAAAAAAGTTACTCAATACGTGTATCCTAAAATTACAAATGTTAAAATTATATATATTGATGCCATATAGCTATTGTTCTATTTTTATACTTTGATATCATTCGACATTAATATATTATTATGAGGAGGTGACTTTCAAAAAAGATAACGTTCTTCTAATAAAATTGTTGGGAAATTGTAAAAAAGTTTTTTCATTAAGACTGTATATCAAAAAAATTAAATGTAAAAATATTGGGTGCGTGTGCCTATATACTACGCGCGTTATAAGTTATACTTTTTCGGTATACATAAAATAAACAGCGCATCACTTCTCATAACACAACCACCAAAGTACAACCCAACCAACCGCAAGAACTGACAACAAAAAGGATATCCGCAGATTACAGATCCCTCTTATACGATGTCGGCAAAGAGATGGATGTCATTCAGTGCTGCACCGAAATCTTAGCTTCGCAGATATCTAGATTAAAAACCATCGGGAGGATTTCGCTAGATGGCAGTAATAAAGTTAAAAACGTTATATTGGCTTTTATTGCGCAGTGACGCATTACATATTGTTTAAATAAAAATTTCATCAAATGGGGTGAAAAACAAAACAATATCTCTGAGTGTGTATAATTATAATATAATATTTTACTATTCGAATTTCGAGAGTAGCACAATCTCTCATCGATAAGCACTAAACTGTTAATTATGAATAATTTCTACAAAGTTAACGCCAAAGCCATCAATAATATATATTTTTCAATAATGCCGATTGTGAGGCACTCATATTGATCGAAACACGACAGAAGAACTGCGGGTGTCTAGGTGGAGTATTAAAGTTTGTCGATGAGATATTCTGATACTCTCGAAACTTGAGCAGTAAAATACAAAAGTATAATTAAGGTCACACAGAGATATCATGGTTTATGTTTTTCACTCCATTAAATGATCTCTAACGTAACGTAAACGCCAAATCCATCAATAATATAAAAATGTCATTTGTTATGTTAGGTTAGTTATTTATTTAGAGTTATTTTTACAACAAATCCAATAATCTCGAAATGAATAAGCCCAAATACCTCGCGGATTGCCTATTCAATTGAATTGAATCAATGAATTACCTGTTCAGCCAATACTAATTTGTGATTTCAGGGTAAATTCATCATTTAATGACTCATTATCACAAATAAATTGGAACTGTAGTTTTACTAATTAAGATAAATTGTAGATGTTATATGGGAAACATGTATATTTATTGGATAGCTACAGAGCCTACAACCTATATTAGCTTAAGTGATCACTTTACACAATGCAACGTTTAGGATTCCACTCAAAGAACTTTTTTTACTTTACTTAATCATTTTTTCAAATTTGTAAATATGTTCTTTATCTGTTTTATTTCAAATATTTGAAGCTACTATGCTATAGAAATGTATAAACATATGTAATTCCCATGACTGTTTTTTTTACAGTTTTTTTTACAGTTTACACAGATGTCGCCGCTGGTAATGATACCCCTATATTTTTGAAGTGGAATATGAAGCAGTTTTATTTTTAATGTATACAGGTCCCAAAGATAGTAGCAAAAACTTTATAGGTAGATTCCTGCCTTGATAATGAATCGAAAATGTTCAAGCAATCATGGAGAGATGCAATATCAAAGTTTGCATTTTTTTTCGATTTTGTAAAAAAAAATATTTTAAATTTTTGAAAGGTTTTTATCGTTTTATTTGTCTTGTAATGAAACGAATAAATTTTTCATAATTGATAAAAGTTAGCGTAGTGACAGTTCAACGTTTTGCAAAACATACGTCAGAAATATTGAAAAAAAGCAAACTTTGATGTTGTACATCTCCATAACTACTGATATTAGGCCATGGTTGCTTAAAAAATTTCGAAACATAATCAAGGCAGGAATCCGCTTGCTTTTTGTTACTAGCTAGTCCAGGGGCGTGCAGTGGGAACAAGAAGCCTGACTTTTTCCTAAACATATATTTCGAAAAGAAACCGAAATAAGATATATATCTCGTAATATTTAAATCACAATGATTAACATATTATTCAGATTTTAATATTTCACAATATTCTGCCAGATAAATATTTAAATTCGATATTTTATAAATAAAAGTCATGCTTCTTGTTCCCACTGCACGCGCCTGCTAGCTAGGGGACCCTGATTCTTTAGTTATTCTGTTTATTCACTGATTTTTAATAATAATAATAATAATAATAGTTTTTATTCATATATTATTTTTTGAATTGTATTACACTTCGACTGCCTAACTAGGCATTACCTGTTTGAAGGCAGTCGACTATTTACATAGCAAAAAGAGAAGAATATAATTTAGTAAAAATTACAATAAATTTTTTAAATGAACAAATATAAAATAAATTTAAATTTGATTAAATAATAAGTATACATTACAATAAATTTTTAAACTAACAAATATAAAATAAATTAAAATTTGATAAAATAATTAGGAACAGATGTGCAACGGGTGTGGTCCTTGTTAGAACCCTTGGATAGTAAAGCCATGTATTCACTAGGGGACAAATAGCGCAGCATTCCGCGCGGCATGTCGCATGAACATGTACGTTTATGTTTCGGGGACAATGACGCGGTCATTTGACGTGTACACACCGGGACTCACATATCTTGTCGCGGAAATGTCACCCGATGAGGTTATGATGACAGCTGCGGTATCTATTTACACTTCGTCATTTAGCGAAAACGGGGTTCCGCGCAATTCGCAATGCGTATTCACTTGTAAACGTACCACGTGGTACTGACGCTCAGCGTAATGTTGCAGTAAGCTCGCTCGCGTACCGTGCGCATGGCAACGTTGCCACGGCACGTAGAAATGCCGCGTTACATTGTGCGCGACGTCGCGGAGCGGTGCACGACGTTGCAACGTCACGTAGATTCTATGCTGCGCGTGCTGTTGAGGGACAATTTGTCCCCTGGTGAATACATGGCTTGATCAATAAGAGACTTGGAGTAGATCTACAATGGGCATCCTTACCAGAAGACGTGGGCATGGCGGCGTGCGGGGCCATGAAGGAGCTCAGCTTGGCGCTGTGGTGGTAGGAGCTCATGAACAGGTCGCTCTGGTACTTGTAGGCGGGGTCGCTGGCCGCCGGCTGCGTGGCGGCCGCCAGACCCTGGAAGTCGAATTTGTACGCGTACCTCTTCCCGTGAACTTTGGTCATAATGTTCTTGTCGTAGTAATACCTGAGGCCGCCGCACCATGAAACAAATAATATTGCACGACAGTTAGCACTTGGGTCAAGACACAACAGTTTATACAAATCGTCAATGTCTCCGGTCAGCGTCGTGAAAGAATCGAATTGCGGACAAATGGGTCATTAATCCCTTGCAGAAACCTAATGGAGCAGGAGGAGAAGTGACTGCCAGATTTTATGGTATCAAACCTGAATTTATTTCTCCACATGTACACTTAAGCAGGTAAGAATGTTTGGATATTACAATGTGTAAGTAAAATGATAAAATATAAGGCATCTTCTATGTATAGTTTTCTGGGATATTCTGCCGTGTATATGTGACCTCTCTGGCCAACGTTTCGGATCCCATTGCAGGGTCCATCATAAGGGCTGATGTTGATGGATCTTGAAACTCGAGTGGACCGATAAGTAAGTACTTTTCTACTTTTTTGTTAATTTTTCGACTATTTCGATGATTAAAAATAGAAATAAGCGAATTAAACGTGTGAAAAAATTACTCAAGATGCAGGAACGTAACATCCATAAGCTGCACTTTCAAAAACGGAAAAAACGTCACAACTCGCAAAGTTTTGATTCAAAAACACGAAAAAAAAAGTTTTTTCATAAAAATAGTCGTCAGAGGCTGAAAAAAGAGTAAAAAGATTGAAAACGTATCCAAAAAACAGGCCGTCTTGAATATAAAATATACGAAATTCATATTTGTTACTGTAACTTAAGTGACATGATTATTTGTAGAGCTTCAAATTATCTGTCGGAAAAAAACACGCGAAAAGCATCTGGCAACAATGAATATAAGTGTATAGTATTGTCCCGTTAAATACATAAAAAATCAAATTTGGTATTTTTACGTATAGTTTACTCATTAGTTTGTACCTGTATTACCAGTTATCTGCAGAAATCCCCGAACTCAAATGTCATAATATCCAAACCTTCTTACCCACTATAGTGT
Source organism: Agrypnia vestita (assembly GCA_016648135.1). NCBI lineage: Eukaryota > Metazoa > Arthropoda > Insecta > Trichoptera > Phryganeidae > Agrypnia > Agrypnia vestita. Next base: position 94,604 of record JADDOH010006696.1, on the reverse strand, counting down.
AGTTGTACAGAAAATATTTCATTTTGATACTATAACGTAAGTCTGGCAGTCGCCGGCTCTTAGTCTATAAATTATGAACATAGGACATAGAAAATTACAAATATATATAAGCAATCTACCGCATAACAATATACGCAGCAGCAGAAAAAAAGTTACGCAATAATGGTACGTGCACACGGATGAGAATTTGATCTCTCTTCTCGGAGATTTAGACTCCGGATGACAGCTAGAGACAAGTCTCAAAACATATCTCATCCGTTTACACCTATAATATATTTGTAGAAACATAAATAAAATCACACAATTATTTGAAACGCAAGGTGAAGAAATAATCATCGCTTCAAAGATTCTGAAAACACGAAATTAATCAAATATTAGAAAAAAAATCGCTCGCTTATCATAACATTAATTTTATTATACAGTATAACGCTTTCGTAACATTAAACATTAAACATACAGCTAACGTGTAATTTAAATAAGCCGAATATTGCACTTTTTAAAACTGGAAAATCAATATTGGTAAAATATTTTAGTAAATTTAAATATTTAAAATATTAATTGACAGGTAAAACGGAAAAGTAAATGTTACAATTAAAACGAATTCTTTCTTAAGAAATTAACCACTTGTCGAAAATTTATAATGCAGATATTTTTCCTTATAAGTAATCATTTCATCAAAATTTCCGCTCCGGAAAATTTGCGGCAGCAATCATCGCCCAATCAGCTGAGGTTTGTATAATTTATTAGCAATAAATGTTTACAAAATCAGCTCTACGTGCTGCCAAGACAATTTATATACTACTTAAAAAACTTTAAAAAAAACTTGACCCACAAGACAGTGTTCTCTCTACTTTACTTTTGAGATTTAAATATTCCAAAAAGAAGTTTAGATGTCGTATAAATTATACTTAAAATATTTCAATATATTGAAATTATTCAATATTTAATACTTCATTGTAAAATAATTTCTTTATTTTGAAAAGGTAGTTAAAATAGATAAATCAAATATAATGTATACATGAATGTTTTATATTGAAATATTGTAGGTGTTGACTTAATATTTTTCTTTCGGCACAATTCCAAGATATACGATTGTATGTATTATATACACCCATTTAAAGGATATAATATCAAAAGGTGTGATCGTAAGTGTAAGTAATTTCAAATTATTAAATTTCATTTCTGAGGTAAGAGAGACAGAAAGAACAGATGGTGAAATATATATGTACTTTGCATAATTTATGGAGAAAATAAGCTAGAGTACGTTGTCATTGTGGAAATGTAAGATCAAATAGTTTTTTTCTTCAATATTTTCAACTAAGATATACGATAGTATAAATTCTAAGGCCTATATATTAAAAAATTACATGACATATATTTTTGTTATACCTTGAATGTGACATTAATTTACTAAGTGGTTGTGACCAAGAAACTTCTGTAAATTATGTTTGTAAATGTTGCACAAAATTGTTTGAGATAGACAGTGCGTGTAATCGAATGTTGAAGACGGTAAAAAAGTCTATATTTTATTAGGTATGTATAAGCAATAATTAATGTGTCAAATATTAGGTACCTAACTAAATATATATGTACCTAGTTTAAAAATTGAATCCAGATGGTAATTTTATATCCTTTCAATACATATATTTTATTTTTATCTGTGCATTGTAAGTGATATATCTAATTTATTTTAATTTAAATATAGACCTAGGTAACACATAACATATATTGCTAATTTACTGTATTTTCTTTAAATATATCCTGTATTACTGTAATTAGTTGCAGTGCATATATTTAGTAGAATTAAAATGAAACTCTTATATGATCGTATTAAACTTGCAGGAATATATAACGTATTATTTCAACATTGTTTGTATATTTTTAAATAATGATAAATTAATGAATTATTTCGTGTTTTGTGTTTGAGATAATAATTGTATACAATTTTAAGAGTCTCGTAGTTGCCGAGTATTGCACTGTCGTCCTGCGGATGAACATTGATGGGTTCTTGAACACTTATAAAACACTGACCTGAGCGCCCTGCTTAGTTTGTCGTAGTTCATATTTGGCTTCGACTTTCTCTCTCCCCATCGCCTGGCGACCTCGTCAGGGTCGGTCAGCTTGAACTCTCCGTTAGTCCCCTCCCACGTGATGCACCCGGCGTTGCTCGAGTCACTCAACAACTCGAGAAGAAACTGCCACAGCTGAATCTGGCCAGAGCCTGGTGAATATTTCAAGTAAACAGTTAAAAAAAGACGTACGAATTCCTGAAAAATAAATTGCGTAAACGGATATCACCCGAAACATTTTGGTCGCCATTTACATATTTTATAATATATAAATGTAAGGGCGAATTTATGTATCGGTGCTCTATTTATTTAATACACTAATTAAGATGCTTGCAGTAAATTAGAGTTTTCATATTTACAACTGAATTATAAATACATTCAAAAGGGCACCCAGAAAATTGATTCAGGGGTATCAAACACAAAGGTTTTTAAAAATAAAAATAAATTTTATTTTCTTATATATTTACTGAGAGAATGTGGAACATCATTCGTACAAGAGAAGTCAAAATCTATTGGTTTTATAGGCTAAAACCAGGTAAAAATGGAAAAATTACTTACAGACTCAAGACGTGAAATGTACCAAAAGTGGAACATGGAAATGTAATTATACCTACTTTTATAGGTAATTTTATATATAACATAAAACATGTAACCTAACATTAAAATTATTTTATTTTTAATCATGTATATTGAAAATTGGGGAAGGGGGAAGGCAATTTTCCTTAACTCTGAAGCCTCTGAATACATTGGGTATCAATAAAAATTCTTTAAATATTTCCTTGAATATGACGTTAAATTCGACAAAAATATTATTGAATATAGTTATTTCAGAATTAAGTTGGCTATTAATTTACTAATAGATTCATAATATGCGGTAACACATTCATAACTTAGGTATGGGATAATCAACCAAGTAAGAGAAAAATCAAAATTGCATATGTACCTTTATAAATGTAGGGGAAATCTATTCCATTGAAGCATCAACAAAAATATAAAGGCAATATTTGGGATCGGTTGATTTAACTCATTTAAAGTCCACTAACAAGGAATTAATTCAACAAAATCTGTACTTTTGTTCAAACAACGCCTGTAGTTGGCTTTTGTTGGCAATTCGTGAGTCAAATCAACCGACATGAAGTATAGGAATTCTCACGTAAGCAGATATTTTTAAATAGTTTATGTAACAAAAGTATGTATTTTGGTGTATTATACTTAAAATAAATATTGAAACCTATAGATGCGTAACTGAAAATATGTATTCATAAAAGTTTATCATCCCGTAAATGGTCAGTAATTGAAATCAAATTTTTTTTGTGTTATCATGATTGCTTAACTTTAAAATATCACTCAGATATAAGTGTATAGTATAAAATATTATTATATTAATTAAACTATCTAATGTCGTATCATATCAAAATGTTTTCTCATTGATCACAGTACAATACTTTAAATGTAAGTAGGTATATAATATTTAAATGAATTGTGTTTAAAATAAAAGCTGCCTAAGACACTATTAACTGCATACTACAAATTTGTAATATTTTATACAGTGTTTCGTATAATTTATGATTAGGTCTAGTAGATATATTAGAAATAAATTTCACCACTATCGGTATATAAAAATACATCTATTTTGTACGTATCGTGATCTCTTTTTGAATGTAAACTTTTATATTTCGATTGATACTATTGTATCCGAATGTTATAAGTAAATGGAAATAAATATTTATCATCTCCTTCATATAAACTGGCCAGTGTGACCAGAACCGACAAAATGTGTTATTGTCGGTTCTGGACACCTTCCAGAAGTTGCCTGTGGGAGGACTCTTCCCTCAATTACATTTTTGCGTTACAATTGGGTGTAAAAACCAATTTAGTAAAAGTAACGTTAAAAAAACAAATATTTGAATCACAAATTGTCAGAATAACGAAAAAAAACCTCACCTAAGTCTAAACTAAACTTTACGGATGTGAAACCTGAACGATAAATATTCATTTGATTCAAAACAATCATGACGCATACTTTATAAGTATGTAGATATAAAAGTAATTATAAAGTATAATTAAAAAAGTATATATTTATTTAAAAGTCGAATATTTCTTAAACGTGGCAAATATTTTTCGAGGTTCATGAACAGTTATGGCTGGGAAAAGTCATGTTCGAACAATTGTAGGCGAACAACGTTCCTAGGCCCAAATAACGGTAATTGTCTAAAATAATTTTCTCGAAATCGATCAACTTATGTAGATGTTCAATCATCGCAATATCGCCACATAACAATTTATTCTAAAATAATATCACTTAAGTTTCTTTTTACATCATGCAACCCAAATGTATTAAATTTGCTGTAAGGATATCCTAAGACAATATTTTAATAAGAATTAAGTAATTTATCGACGCATACACTGATTTCCAAATAAGTCTACTTTTGTATTACATTTCATTTAATAGGTAAGGTTGTTTATATATAAATACGTAACCATTGTAGCGATAGTAACAATATATAGGTTGTTTTATATATAAATACAAAATAATAATACCTACTTTTTTTATCAATTTCACTAACTTTAAAATTACATGATTTGAGAGATATGCAAAATATTTATGTAAAAAATTTTAAGTAATTTTTATTAATGACTTAATCCGTTTTAAAAATATAAAAGTACAAATATTAATAGTTTGTCTTTTGACTTTTTTATGGACTTTGGAATAATTATGTTATTTAAAATTGGATTATTTTTAACTAGCCGATAATCTGGAACAAAAGTGATGTCCTGGTGTCATTAAAGTACATAGCAATAAAATTTTATGAAAAATAGGAAAGTAACATGTTACATCATACACTTTTAAGGTTGAGAAATAGAAATAGAAAATAAAATTATATGCGATATAAAATCACCGAGCAAGTGCTTGGGTTCCAAGGACATCGAGGTCTATCATGTGATATGCGCCGGTCCTCGGCGTAACTGAATAGTGTGAATTTCGCCTATTGCAAGCACGTATTACACGTTCAATCATTAATTAAGTACATTCAAATTAAGCTATGTCCGAGTCATGAAGTCACGAATAGTTTCCTGTATATACTGAATGAATAGTATAATGGTACTTTTATTGTTTGTATTGGTGTAGGAAGTAAATGATATTAAGCGATAGAGCAGAGCGTAAAACTACGTGCAAATTTTTTATGTTTAATAAAACATAAAAATTTTTTTTTAGATATACCTTTAAGATATTTTTTTATTTAAGATATACCTGTGTGGCTCTGCTCTCCAACGCTTGACTGCAATTATTGTTTAGGATCTAGTCTACATAATACATTTTATATGATTATACGTCACGAGATTGTAGAAACTGAAAGAATTCTACGAAATCGAGGATTTTACAACACTCTGCACATTTTACAGTAAATAAGAAATTGTTGGTGATGTCTGAAATACATACAAAAACTTCTCGATCATACTCGAAACTTCACGAAATGACATCTATTTGAGGGGCGAAAGAACCAAGCGAAAAAGATAGCGACGAGCGATTTCGATGCGGATATTTACTAGCGATAAACTATCTACCAACCTATGATAAGTGATCAGAGCGAATCAAATGACTTAAATCAAAATTTCTAAACACAAGTGAAAGATTCTCGAAAGTGATCAGAGCGATTCAAATGACGTAAATCAAAATTTCTAAACACAAGTGAAAGATTCTCGAGCGACTAGTGAGAGATTTAGTATGAATTACAGAGTAGATCTCTGGTTTAATTCTTGTCCGGCAATTAAAAATTAAAATTAATTTCACTTGTTTGATTTGTCCCCCAGCAATATATAAAAAAATTAACCCGTAAAAACAAAGTTTTTACTATACTCCCTTTCTTTGTAAAATATAACAATAATTAAAGACGAATTAAAACATATAACATAACACTAAACTTACATAAATTTAATGTATTTCTAAAATGTCAGATGTTTTGAGATGTCAAGATGTTGATAGATTCAATTATCATCAATATCGTACCTTATGAATTTCCAGCGTCAAATGATTTAGTCAGAATCAGATTTGAGTAATGTAGAATTTTTCAAAACTAAGCAGAAATCTAAAAGAAATAAATTATTACTTGATTTTTTTCCAAAAAACCCAATTTTGTTGTCATCTGTGAACCAATTGTTTTAAAAATTTTCGAAATTCATAGTGATGTACCTATTATACCGACGGAGTAATTCAAATTTAGAAAATATTCCGCGACGTTATCGGGCCGCCGTTGCTAATCAAACTTTTCTAATGATTCCAATTTGAAAAAACCAATAAAATTTCTAAAAATCCGAAATTATACTATAATTATTAATTTTTTAACGAAAATTTGATAGATCTTCTTGATCGTCGCCAAGTGTCTGCTTGCCAAGTTTCAGCTCGATTAGATCACGGGAAAAGGGTCAAAAATAGATCCAAAGTTTTTGTTGACGGCAAGCAAGCAGACGCCACGAGTTAATAAAAAGGGAGTAATAAGCTTGCATTTTATTCGTTGTTTGTCTTTAAATACTGTTGCCTTCTGCACAAACACGTTGGATGTATGGTCTGGGAGCATATCAACATTTTTAATGTTTGTACATACACGAAATATGCATATTTGGTCAATTGGTGGTTTAAAAATGGACCCCTTGTTAAATGTTAATTCGCGGCGGCCCAGGTGTCTTTGTGACCGTTAATATGCTAACCTTTGCGGTGGCGGGCGCTCCCATGAATATTTACTTATTTGTGCCAGCCACCTGGCGGCGACTATTGTTTTAGGCTTTATTAATTCAGTTTTATGGCGAAAGCTGCTCGCTTTGATTACAGCTTTTCGGTTTATACGCGCGATTAACCGGGTGCTGATACGCGTTTCGGGTTTCGGCTTTCCGGAAGCGAAAATATGAATTTCACGTGTGGGTACTAAAAAGATGGGGTAATATCGAATTTTGACGATTTACTGGACTTTGTATTATATGTTAACTCAAAACAGCGCAAAACGTGCCAAATTTTATGGAATTGTATTGTTTAATAAACTTTTTACATCACAAATAGCGTTGCTTGGATACATATGGGGTATTAAAGCAAAGACAACAATATTCTAAAAAAATTTAATGTAGTCATCGAGGACTACTAACTTATAATGTACTAAATTCAAGATTTTATAGGAAACAAAGCCTATAAACTATTAAGAAACATGATTTTGGAACGGATAGATACATAAAATATTATTTAATATATTTCAAATTAGTAATCCTCGGTGACGGCATACAAAACATTTTTTAAATTTTTTGGATATTGCTGCCTTTGCTTTTATACCCCACACATGTTAATATAATCATCATTAATGAATGATTTGTGACCGTTTTTTCCGTTAAATTCTGTCACAAAAACACTCATTTTCTGACACTTTATTGAGTGTTTTAAAAACAATTCATTTGTTACTATTTTAATTTTATTTCATGCTTTTTCTATTTTATTTTTAATGGGATAGCCAAAAGAAACTTAGGCGCCCGAATCAAACGTGAGATAGCTGATTAAAATTGGTCTTGCAATTATTTTAATTTAAACTAAATTGAACTTTGATATGCACACACGTTGAGTTAAATTTAACACGACTATAGTTTCGAGGGGAATAGTCTCTTTCGTCGTCAGGTGTAATTTATAACTAATCTAAATAGAGAAATTATGAAATTATTTGGGTCGCGGAGCAGTAGAGGTGATTTTTTGTGTGTGTGCATTACAAAGATTAATTTAGTTTAAATTAAAATAATCATATCTCACCACAAAGTAACTACCATATCAATTAATATATCGGTCTTGCAATTTTCTTCATAAAATTTCTAGGACTTCTCGGCTTTTTCTGGTTTATGATCCAGGATTTGTTTGTGTATGATTTTCAGTTTATTTATTTAGTAGATAAATACATTTTTTAACAATAAAGATAGTGACAGTTTTTACAATGGTATTTCTCTTCTATATAAGTAATATAACTCGTGAATAGGAGAGGAGTATCATTTTATTTTAAATAGTAAGTAGTACATACTGTGTACCTATACATAAAAAGAAAGAAGAAAAATAACTAATATGCGATAATCATGATTGCATTATGAGACAACAATAAAATAAACTAATAATAAGCAAAAAATTTAAAAATAAACATAGTTAAGAGAAAAATAATGGAAGATTCTAAGCAAAGATAATAGCGTTATGCAGTATTAATAATATCAAATTTAAAACTATCCATTATTAAAGAAATATTCTAAAGAATTATATAATGCTCCTGGAGTTAATAAACAGTATTGTCTTTCGTTTTCTAAAATCTTTTACAGTGTTTTTCTATGTTACACAGCCTCGAGATGCGGCGTTCTCCTACACTTCTTTTTCTACTTATTTTCCCCTGAATGATGAAGTGGCGTACCTTCGCGCTCTCATAATATGTCCGAGATACTCAAGCTTTCTTTTGTCTCGATGTTCCGGGTTCCTTCTCGGCCCTTTCCATACGCCGGAGGACTTCAACGTTCGTAACTCTATACAACCAAGAAACTTTCAATATGCGTCTATAGAGCCACATCTCAAAAGCCTCGACTTTGCGGATTAATTATAAGTTCAATGTTCATGCCTCCACCCCTTATAAGAGAATGGCGAACATATGACATAGAGCCTTACTCATTCTAAGTCACGGTTAGAAAGTGGTTGTTTCATTATTGATGCTATTGGAGCTCTTACATCTTGAGATGGATCCCACTTCTCCTCACGCATATTCACCCAAGTAGGTACTTATCAATACACAACATACTAATAATAGGAAATTCTCTTCCATCCTACGCATATGCTCAGATTATAACCTTAGGAATTCAATACATATTTTTACTCCCTTTCTTTAACTCGTAGCGTCTGCTTGATTTGATGCTTGGTCTGATCGATTTTTAACTCTTTTCCCGTGATCCAATCGAGCTGAAACTTTGCAAGCAGACTCGTGGCGACTATCAAGAAGAAATTAATAATTATAGTATAATTTTGGATATTTCATAATTTTCATGGTTTTTTCATACAACTCAGTAAGTTGAATGAAAATACTCCGACGCATCTGATAGACACAAAACCCGAAAACGAGAAAGGGAGTACTGTAAAAACGTTTTTGTGGGTTAGTTTTTTAGTACATTTAGCTCTACCTAAGGGTGGTTTTAATTTAATTATAATAATAATGATAAATCATAAATTTCTACTTTTTAATCTTAACACCCAACGTACAAAATCACTTCGGTAGGAAAATTGATTCATCGAGAATTTCAGCGCGATCTAAGATTCCGCCCAGACAAGCAGGTGAAGCGTGGTAAACAAAATACGCGCGCGTACCGTGAAAGATATTAATTGCATCATTCACGGTGTACAAAATTGCGTTTGTCTCTTTCTCCCCCGATCGCACGCGACCTGCGCAGGTTCCGCCCCGACCCCTGGCCGGGGGCTGGGACCGGTTGACTCTGATTTTGTGAGTCAAGTATATAGGGTGTCGTGCTGATTATCGGCCGGCGCGCGGCGGACACGCGCCCCGTGAATTTTCTCGTGTTTTATTCAAGTTTTCATTCACGATCGCTATCTGCGCCAACCCTCGACTGGCAGTTGACCCGACACCATTTTTCAGACGTTGGGAAAGACACGACCCGCGTTGAAAGGATGAATAGGCCGAACGGTGAGTCATAAACCGTATATACGCGGCATATGTCGATTTTCGTGTGCAAATTTCGAGTCCGATCGGTCGAACGGTACAGATTTGCGTGGAATATGTATCAGGGGAGGAAAAGGGGCAAAGGGGGAGGGGGAAATGTCACCCATGTTACCCGCCGGGTCCTAAAGTATACAAAATTTGAGACGAATTGTATAAACGGTGTAGATTTGTAAAGACAGACAGACGGATAGATATTGAGTTTTATAGGTATAGATAACCAATGAATAATAATAATAAATATATTTTGATTAATACTCGTTTCTAGTAGAAATAGTACATGAATATATATATACTGCCTACTGCACGCGTTGGGCTCATTACTCATTTACATGGATTCCAATTAGAAAAAACCATTGAAATTTCGAAAAATCCAAATTATACTATAATTATTAAAATTTTTAAACGAAAATTTGTTACACCATTTTTATCGTCGCCACGAGTCTGCCTGCAAAGTTTCAGCTCGATTGGATCACGGAAAAAGGGTTAAAAATCGATCCAAATTTTTTCGGCAGACAATAGACAAGCAGAGGCTACGAGTTAAAAGAAATGGAGTAAAGAGAGTAGCAAATTTCAGCATACTACTCTTCTAATTAAAGAGACAATATTCTAAATTGATGTTATAATTTTTAAAAAATATATTGTTTGTACATTAAATGTGTTAAAAAGTCCTCTACAATAAATAAATAAATAAATAAAGTTACATGACCGCTTCGCGCTAGACGGTATTGCAAAAAAAAACTTGACGTGACGCATTGTGTACACCGCGTGCAATTAAAATGAATTTAATTTTCATTGACGTATTACAATATAGACACTTTATTCCCATGCTAGCCGACTTTCATATGTAGCAAATATCGCACTGAAAGAGACAACAAATCACGGCACACTTACTTCACAAACGCTCTGCGTGTAGACATAAAAATCAGGTAATTTGAAGTCACAGTGACTAAAACAACATATTCATTATTACAATAGTGTACGATACTCTGTTCCTTTTCCCCGGGACTTTTTTTGGCGTAGAGTCGCGCCCGATCACAAAAAAGATCTGTTTGATAACGAATGCAAGTAAGGCAATTACCTTACTTTTGAGTTGCCAAGATTTCAGGCTTGTAACATATCTACAGTTTATTATATCATTGGTAAATTTGATAATTGTTATTATTAATCATTAATATAAATATAACCTAGGATCCCTGATAACAAGCAACAATAATACTACAGAGGATATCCAGAAGCGCATAGGGAGCGCAAATCGCTGCTTTTTCCGCCTACAAAAGCAGATAAAAACCTGACTGCTGTCCAAAAATACCAAGATATTAGTGTACAAAACGCTTATTAGGCCAGTGCTCACGTACGCATCTGAGACGTGGGAACTAACTAAGAGAAATGAGCGAACACTGAACGTTTTTGAAAGGAAAATTTTGAGGCATATCTTCGGACCGGTTCTAGAAAATGGACGTTGGCGCAGACGTTACAACAATGAGCTCTATATTCTGTTTAAGAAGCCAAACGTCACAAAATTTATAGAACTGGGAAGACTTCGGTGGCTGGGTCATGTGGAGAGAATATCTGAGCATCAAGTACCAAAAGAGCATAGGAAGGCCAAAATTAAGATGGAGGGACAACGTCCTCAAAGACATCTCTGCCTTAGAGCTTCGAAACCGAAGAAAGCTGGCACTAGACCGAGATGAGTGGAGGAAGATTATTGAGGAGGCCAAGACCGACCAAGGGTTGTAGTGCCAATAGTGATGATAAATAAAATAAATGTACGCTTTCAACCAAAAATTTTTTTCTTGTATAATCCTTGGTGACAGCATTCAAAACTTTTTTTTTGGAAGTTGCTGCTTTTGCTTGTGTACCCTTTAATTAATTTTATTTTTATTTTGTTTTATTTTTTTATTTGGGAAACATACAGTACAAATTTAACTTTTTTTTGTATAATATCAAAAAAATATTCGTGAGTATGACCAGTAAAGTTTCCTCGAAGCTGGTAAAAAAAACTGAATAAAAAACAATGATAAAGAATATGTGATAAATAATAAATATTTCAAAGATTTAAATTATGATAATGCATAAAATGGGAGGGGTGGGGAGAGGGAGGGAATGGGATTCAATTAAAGAAGTATCAAATCAATAGTCATAAACGAGATTTATTATTAATATATTTCACCCAATTTAATGATCGTCAATTTATCTGCTCAAGACCGTATGTCCAGCCTAGACGCCTGTCTCGATCAATGCTCCGTCTTGCAACCGGTGAAGGAAAACTAGTGTTCATGAAACTTCCATTGTTAATCACCTTCCCTTTGTTTGAGCGAATCGCGCGCGCGATTAGTCACTGGCGCTAATATACATTGCGCGCCGGTCAGTCGCGTGGCCCCCGCGCCATTACACGACACTAATGCTCCACCTACCGAAAATGTAATGAACTGATTCAACGTCACTTATTACATTATTTGAAAACTGTAACTATCGCGCGTACTTTAATAACGTTTTTCGTTTTTTTAGCCTCACACCGAACACGTGTACGCCGGTGGCGTGCAGTGCTTAAACTTCTGTATAAACATACCTACTATTATAAAAAAATTATAATTATAATTAAATATGTAATTGAACTAATTTCTATATACGTGTCTTTTAACTATGCGACAAACGAGAAAATGATGAGCAATCGAAAATTGTATAACGTCGTCGTGAATAAACGTATTAGTTTTGCATATAAAACTCAAAAACATACATTTAAAGATTTTTTTTTACCAATTACCATACACTAGTTTATATAAACAGATTTAATGTATACTATTAATTGTAATTAATGAATTCAATAAATCAAATAAAAGTAATAGACGTATTTAGTTAAGCTTTCCCGTACTAAACTCAGAAAATCTCTCACGCTCCGGAGTGGGGGACCAAAATACCCCAAGAATGTTTCCTTTTATAAAAACTGATTTTAAACGAAAACAAATTTTTAAGTGTATCACCATATAGGTGGGTTATTGTTACATGGATAAAAATCGAAAAATTCATAAATTTTTGGAATTTTGGGGATTTTTAAACAACGCCATTTTATTAATTGTCATTGTTTATGATTGTTTATGATTGATGTCATTAATTATGATTGTCAAAACAAATTGATAGTTGGAATTTACAGAAAAAATTATGGAATACGTAGCAGAATCGTTTATATAAGTTCACCACTTGTTTCCCAGAATCTTTACTTAGCGTAACTTTTTTTACTTGAATGTGCTCTACGCCATTGATAACAGGATAATTACACTATTTTTGAAATTCTACCCAACAGACAGAAAACAGTTACAAAACTTATTACAACAATGGAACGAAGAATCTACTAAAACCTGTGATGTGAACTCCCCAAATGAGTTTATGTTAAACCCAAAATGTTACCATTTTAAATGGTTTTTAAATATATCTACTATTGTTTTATGCTATTACTTTGTGGTTATTCATTATGAATATAAAGAATTAACTAAGTCTATCACCGCTTAATCAACAAACACTTAATGGTTTATAAATAGTTATTCTCATAAACATAGGACGGATCGGTCATGGAATTAACATAATGAATTAATCAACTTACAAAACTTACATAATTATATCCCTAATTATGTAAGTTTTGTAAGGATGATTAACGTTTACATTAACATTTTTTAATATGAATAATGTTATTAACCAAAGATTCCGTTTAGATACTTTGCGAAAAGCATGCCGAGTATTCCTAAGTTTTTTTTTATATTTCCATTCTTCTTAAAGATTATTGGCATTAGCAACATTTATTTACAAAATTGCTATTTATCAAAGAATTCCTCTCCTTACTTATCAACCCAACAATCTAAAAAATATTGTGTTCATTTTTTAAATTGTTTTTAAAAATTCCCACCCTTAAAAAGTCAAACCCAGCAATACACGAAGGCATTTAAAGTCTATTAAATTAGAGCTTTTATTTGCAGTGAGTCCTACACCTACCCCTGTGCAGCAAAGGGGGTGTGTGTGTATAATTATGTGTAATGTTTACCGATGTTCTATTTCAGCGCGCACATGCGCCGGGCGTGGCGCTTAATAATATTTTTATGAAGGTTGCATGAGTAAAAAAATTATTTTTATTAACTTTTTTATGTAACCACTCGAGTTTATATATTTATCCAACCGATTTCGTTGTGTATTTTACATAGATACTTTTCATAAATTTAAAAGTAATAAAAAATAGCTAATGTGTTGTTTATAAAGTTAGTTGTAAATATAGTAATGATTTTTATATTAGCAAAAAAGGTCGCAATTTCGACATCAGAGTCAAAGAACGTTAAAAAATAATGATTTTTCATAGTTAAAATTAATTATAGAAGTCTCACAGAGATAAATATATTATTATGAGAAACGTGTATGGAAGTCTTTTATACAATGGCCCAGGGCTGTTAACCTGTATGAGCCGGCTTATGTGATCACTCTTTAACATAATGTAACACTCACCAATTTAATAGTAATAACATCCACATCAAAGTTTTGAATGTTGAATATATGTTCCATATTGAAACCTTTCATAATATATTTGAATGGACAGTGCTAGAGACATCTGTTATCCTACTCATGAAAAAGTATAAATAGCTCTATAATTTGTTTTAATTAAATAAAAATCCCGCATTAGACAATTAGTAATTGTGTTCTCAGAACATACACATAAATTTTTTTCAGAATGTTCAAACCATTTAATGGATAGTGATCACACTTTTGATAAAAATGGGTTTATATTTTTTACATTTTAGTAATGTCGGTCTAAAATTGGATAACTTGGAATTTTTAGAAAAAGTATAAAATTTGTTAGAGTAATCATAGCATCCTAAATAAGCGACTAAATTTAACCACCTGTCAAATCTTAAAAATATTTCCAATAATTTTCGATATTCAATGTAATTTTCTCATACCTTTCAATCATACAATGTTTTTATATTTATACTGCCAGGTACTATAATTATTTTCTAAAATTATATTTTAACTGAATTTTGTAAAGGATAATATAATCTATTTTTTATCAATCAATCAATAAACGTATATATACAATCAATCAATCAATCCGATGAATGAAACGATGGAAAACTTCAGAAAACTGTTGGACAAATATATAAATTAAAGTATGAAAATAAACGAAGTTAATAATAAATTTGATTAAAATGAATGACCACAAAATAATTGCGATAAATATAAAAAATAAATTGTAGTTTTATCAGAGCAGTTTATAATTCTGATAAGTTAATAAATAATAATAAGTTGAAAATAAAATTATTAAATATATCATATTTATTATAGTTTGAAAACAGGTTGTAAGCTTTTTTCGACGATTATTTCATATGATATTTCTGATGATGCATATTTTATAAGCAAATAAATAATCAATGTATAGATAATAACATAACAGTATTTTATAAACATATTTTTAATAACATACCTGAGCTTGCCAAACGACTGCTAGTGGGTCCAAACATCTGATATGGATCTAGAAAAAATGTGTTATCATATTATACAAAAAATTTTGACAATTAAAATTTAATAAACGTATATATACAATTAATAAATTTTAAACATTTTAAAAATGCAAAGGACAAATATTTATTACGAAAAAATGGAACTGTCAGCTTGTACGATCTTTCAGAAACGCAAAAGATCTTGTAAAATGTGTCAGATTTTTTTATAAATACTTAGTGGAAAAATAGAAAAGTCACTGAACATAAAAAGAATTCTCGAAGTTGTATATTCAAAGTAAAAAAAAATCCGTTACATATTTTGGCGATAGATACATAGATGGCCGTCGTAGCCCAGTGGGTATGACAGTGGCTTCTCACGCCGTGGGTTCCAGGTTAGATTCACGGTGAGGTCACAATAAATTATTCTATGTGATTTACTTAAGCCTGGGTGTTTTGTGATGTGTTTCGCTTTTATAATTGGATCTCTTGGCACGTTGAAGCGTAAAAAAATATTTGTTGCTGTCTGTCTATTGATCATGTTGCGACATATTTTTAACATTCATAAAAATGAGCTCTGTCGTTACAAAAGCGGGTTCCTCTTTAGCCGTGTTATGAATCTTCATTAAATACGATGTTTTGAACAAAAAAAAATTTTTTCGAACGAGCTCTTTGTCGTAATATCATTAATTTTTAGTAACATATTTACTTTGATTTAAGGAACATTAACATTTGAAAATATGGTTCATATGAATAATGAATTATTATTTTTTTAAAAATAATCTTAACATTACAATTTTTGGTGTGGTTTCTAATTCAATATTCACAGAACAATAAAACATTTAATATGTCCAAAATATTAAATAAATCATGGTCATTACTCAGCCAAAATATTTTTTAAAACACTAATTTCCATTTGCATACAGAAACAATTAAATATCTCTTAACAAGGGCGATTTGTATATTTAGAGGCAATAAAATTTTATGACTTATACCCTATTCTATTGTGTTATAATTCCCCGCGGAGGAAAAATTAGCAGAGCTTTCTGTTCGCCCCTAATAAATATTCGTCAGTACCTTTCGAGGGGTGAGTACTAGTGAGACAGTAAAACATTGAATCTTTTTCCCTAAACTAACTCTGTAGATGAATCCTGAAAAGAAAAAAAATCAAAAATTTGGCGTGTTATTATTGAATTTTTTTTTTAAATATATTTTAATCTAATTAATAAAATGAACTTAGGTTTCACCACAAAATTATTTTGCTATTTTTGAAGAAGTAGTTATATTTTAATCATTTATAATTAATTAACTAATTAACCAGCACGCCGTTAGCCGACAGGATAGAACACCATATTCTTCTATCTTGGCACACCAATTTTGCTTCGGCTACACTCGTACACATTCTACTAGTTGAGGCTCGTAATAATAAATAATAATTTATAGGGTCATCTGTGAAGGCAGTTTTTTATATTTTATTATAATGAAAACGTTTCATATGAAAAATTGGTTAATACATATTCTGATACTAACAAATTTATATTATTTCTTATGTGTATTTTATTTTAATATCAAACAATAAACGCTTACATTAAACATATCTTAGTCGTACCTTAGAATAATAGAATAATAAAATAAGCCGACCGCTGCGCTGTCATCAAAATAGAAACGAGTACGCTGATTGCCCCACACCACCGCTACCATTTAAAACAATTCCAGAATTAATAATAATAATAAAATTAATAATTAATTAATAATACAATACTGGCGGCCGGGTCCTTACCGAACTCAACTTTATATAGTCTAGGCTGGTATCTGTCACTGTAAATATAAATAAATGAATCAACTCTTAAATATAATATAAATAAATTATTGTTAGCATTAAATGTTTTAACATAATTTATTTATTTATTTTATGTCATTTGCAAAACTATTGCTCTGTACTGTGTGTGGTGTACCTACTAGGTTATAGGTTGTATGTCATTCATGTATTGTTATTTGCCAAAATGATGTCATTAGATATTTATATTACGAGAGATGCTGTATGTATGTACTTAACGGATAAATCGGCCTGCATTGGAAGAGGACCACTAGGGTTGGAAACGTTGGCTGTAAAAAAATAATTTGGTCCCCATAGTTCTATATTAAGCCACTGTGTAATTAATATATTAATAAATATGCCAACCCTGATGTATGGAACAGAAGCCTGGAATTGGCAAAAGAGGAATGAAAGTTGACTTAATGCGGTGGAAATGCGGTCACGGTGTGGAAAATCTTTGGTCGATAGAGTGAGGAATGAACAAATTAGACGTGAATGCAATGCTGGCTGTAGTGTGGTTGATAGAATAAAGAAAGGAATGCTGAGATGGTTTGATCATGTGGAAGGTATGAATGAGGAAAGGATGGTTAAGAAAATATATGAGGCGAGCGTTGAAGACAACAGGAATAAAGGGCGTCCGCGAAAGACCTGGCACGATCAGATACTACAAGTATTCGAAGATGACCGTGTCAAAAGCCGCAACAACCGTAGAACTTGTATAAGAAGATGTATGAATGTGGCCGAAGCAAAAGTGGTGTGCCAGGATAGAAGAGTGTGGCGTTCAATCCTCTCTGCCTACCCCTGCGGAGAAATGACGTGATGGTTAGTTAGTTAATGTGTATAAATACACATTGATTGCATTTAATGGCGTTGAACAAATTATTAGTACTTTTGTGAAATCATATAAAAAGAAATATATAAAAAGAAACCCGTGTTTCCCTATCCGCCAAGTTTTCTTCACAACCAGATACTACCACCCCCTGGTGGTTATAGTGGTGGATAGCCCTTAGTCCCATTTAAAATGTGCGAGTTTGGTGGAGGTGGCTGAGAGTGGGTGGGAGTGGGTGACGAAAATGTGCTTTCTAGCACATTGTTTTGTTATGGGAAGGCCGCAAATGATTCAGATTGTTTCAAAATAGGCGCGACGACTATGTCGGTGGTCTAGAAGGTTCCGGAAAAACCTGCTCTAGAAAGTTCTGGAAGAAGAAGGTTCTAGAAAATTCCCTAAAGTTCTATAAACTTCTAAACTGAGTGGCGAAATGTGTCGGTGTGTCTAGAAGGTTCCTGTACAATCAATAAATTTCTTGAAAGTTCTGGAAGGAGCGTGTTCTAGAAGGTTCGCGAAAGTTCTATGATGATCCAAATAGTGTACTGAAAATCTATGCGCAGCTAGTAGATTGTAAATGTGTGAAAAAGAGTCCGGCGCCCAAGTCCATTTTAGCTTTAAATTACTCTTAAAAATCTGTTTTACAATTAAGTACCACACTGTGTCAAATATTCCAAATATTCCACTGTGTTAAAAATTCCACAATTTTTTAGAGACACAGTGACAGAATCCAAGAAAGGCGCCGTGAGAGTAATGAAACGGTGTTTAAAAAGGAATCCGAGATTTATTATTACCAATGGGGAGTCGCCGTGCCGCTTCCAATATGTGCCGCCCGAGGGGAAGCGAACGCCCCACCGAATTCTGTCACTAAATCGAAACGTAATCACTTTTGCTGTTCATATAAATCGCAATCATTCCATTTCAGGGGCAGAGATTGTATCAATTATTGATTTTTATATTTATTTATAGTCTGTGCGTTTACCTTCGGATTGTTCAATTGAAAATGGGATATTAAGTTAGCCGCTAGAACATACGTTTCTGTTGCGAATCAATATCGCGAAGAACGATTGCTTCTTTTGGGGGGAGATGTTTGGAAAAATATCTCGGATGAACTGACAACTGTACCCGGTAGTCTACTTTAATATAACGTAGTTTTATTTTTTTAATTTTATTCTCTCGTAAACCTTATTTTCGAATCCATAATTCATTTGATAATTTAATAAACGATGGTTGTTGATTTAGTGGTTAAGATTCTTGCCTAGTGATTCAGTTGTGGAAATAATAAGACGAATTAAAAAATTACAATTGAGGATGTTCTGAGTATAGTTAAAGAAACAGGCTATATTAAAACACTGTAGAAAATCGAAGGTACTAATGAAAATCAAAAGGACACATTCGTAGACACAATTTGGGAATGTATTAAACCAGGAAGCTCTAGACAACTTTTGGAAGAAGAGCATTTCACTGATAAGAGCACAGTTCTAAAATATTAGAGAATGAACAATTTTTTATAACGTGTAATTTCAGTTCTTCCGTTTCCGTTATAATGTTCCGATTTCGAGTAGATAGATTTTTTGTGTACCTTTCTTAATGAATTATCAAATCATTTTTTTTTATAATAAGTACCTATAATTTTGAAATGCAATATTTCATTGGATGAGAAAATGTGCATTAACGTTATTTAAATTAAGAATAATCTTTCATACATAATCTCTGTTCGTCTATCCGCATCGCGTAACAATATACATACATCAAACATAAATTGATAACTTTTAGTGTCACTTGGAAAATGATATAAACTACTCTGCCGTCATTTCAGTTATGTGAAAGTGTTCGCGTCAAAGTAAAATTTGTAAGTTAGAGCTATAAAATTATTTGATTTTTTGTAATGTTTCAATTCCGTCTTGCAAATGAGTTTTGTAAATATTTAATATTTATGGAAGTATCCTAAATATTGGAATAATAGCGAAAAACCTTCACAATATGCTATAATTATTATAAGTTTTATTATGTTTTCATGATGTTACTGAGAAAAGTGTGAAAGCATTTAAGTTTATATTAATTTTTCGCATAATCTCTATAATTTTACTTAGTAAAGTTATAATTTTACATAATTTCTAAGCCAATTATGAGTGAGCCTTGTATTATATATATGGTTTGTACAAGGTTTCGTATTATGTTGTATACACACATTTCATCATGATCGTAGAATAACGACGCATGTGATTTTTCTCAAATTTGCAGGAGAACAGTTTGATGTTTTATTTACATAAAGACACTCTATGTCATAACTCGATAACTACTTTTTTTCATTTGAAACTTGGATTAGTTATTTAAAGTTGATAACTTTCAAACCTCGAATATAGTCAGCGCAGTAAAAAGACGTTTTTACACATGCTGTATTGTTTTACAATCGCAAATCAGAACCGACATTATACCGAATTCGTATAACAGGTTAAATTAATGAGAAAAAATACACTCTTCTTTTTTTCACTTTTCAAAGATACAAAAATGTCAATATGGAATTTTTTGCACATCCGTCATTGTTCTAAATTTTTTTAAGTTCTATTTTACAAACATTGTGTATGAGCGGCTAGTCGATGTCGAATCAGACATCAAAAAAATTTTTTAAACATATTTGACGAGAAAAATTCATTTTTAATAGAATATTGTTTCTACCCCCAACAAATATAGCCTGACCACCCCTGACCCCCGCCCACACTGCCGTCACGTCTGGAGCGGGGCATATTTACTAATGACCTTTTGATCGATGTCGGTATTACTTATCGCCGATTAGGTTGGTGCAAGGGTCGTAGGGAAGCCATAATCGTGCTGCACTATTATCTGACAGCTAAAAATTCCCCAATGTCGTAGGAAACCATTTTTACGATTTCTTAAACCAAATTAAATTATTTATTATAATAAAGAAATAAAAATGATACATAAAAAATATACATTTCAAAGGCATGCAGATATCATACCGCCCCTGCATATAGGATATATTAAATATACATTTTGATGCAAATTTCTTCCTCGTTAACAATCTCCTTTTAATTTTATCGCGAATTTGTCATACCCTGTATTTAAATAAGTTATTTAAATAATATTTAGGTGTCTTTTATTTTTATTTCGTCAATATGTAAAATGGATACCTACAGTTTTTGATAAATGCGACAAGTATGTAGGTATAGGAAATTGAAATAATTAAAGAAAGTTTAAGACTCGTTTAAGACTTATTTAAAAATGCTATTAAAATAATATGTTTCTAGAATAATTCATTTAAAATGAGTAAAAAAGTATAATATGCACTTTTATATAAAAAAATTACAACAATATTTTCGGTGTTTTGTATATTATTTTAAATTTACCTCTCTGTAGCGGAAATAATATTAATATTATTAATAGACTAGCTGTAAATGCCGTCAAAAATGACAAAACATTGGTTCGCATCTTTATTTAGTATGTATATATTTATACCATCTTTTTGGCGCTCCGCGGAGAGGCGGCCTTAGCAACACGCGTGGTACGGCCGGTTCGGGTTTGGTGGCCCGGGGTTCAAGCCGTTTAATTTGTAATTTTACGTACGTTACACGAAGTTACGGGGACAGACAGACAGACGTTTGGTAAATTGTAAAATCTGGTATTTAGACAGAAAGATTGTTTGCAATATGAAATAAAAATATTGTTATTGTAATTTTTGGAAGACTGAGTGAGATTTATGAAGCTGCGTGGAGTTTCGAATGTATGTATCGGTTTTCTAACTCTGGAGCTTGAACATTCGATGTGCAATTTTATAAGTATATTTCTAATGTGTAGTGTTTCTTGTGTTTGTGTTTTATTTCTTAAGTGCAATATTTAAAATTTATTTCTAATACGTAGTCTAGCTAATGTTTTAACTTAAAAAAAACTGTACATAAATGAAGCAACTACCTTCATTTATATGTATAAATTTACACGAAATAAATAAATAAAAATTGAAAAAGAATCATATTTCTAAGACAGAAAAAATAAAAGTATCCCTTTATGCGCGATGAAAAAAATGTCAATACAAAGTCTCGAAATTTTTCACTGACTGGCTTTTTTCGAATCGTTTTCCACCACAAGTGCCAACACACAACGTCATGGGGCGAAGGCAGTGACTTGTGTATGTTTGTCACGCAAATCAAAGGGGATTGGGGTTAAGTGCCCCCATTGACAGCCAAAATCCAGAATATACTCCTTTTACCGCTCTCAATGGAAATGACACGTTTGGGAAAAAACCCTAGCGGAGAATTAGCTGTACATTTCGCCGCTCACTTTTAACATCCCTTAAATGATCATTTACCACAGCTGTTTTTTAATACTTGCAATATGAGAATACGATAGTTTCGTGCAGAAATTATTTATTTATAAACAATAAATTATTTATAGATAACTTAATAATCAAATGATTTTTTATCGATCATTTATTTTTCTTTTTTTCTTTTTTTTTTCAATTGGTTGAGCAACTTCGTAGAATGACATTTTTAAAAATTAATTTTAGTATTTGTTTTAATCTACTTAAATTCATGAATTACACCTACATGTTTCGGAAAAACCTTTCCATCACGCAGTAAAAACAATATTGGCGAATATTTTTATATATTAATACATTTTCGAATCAAATTTCAAAACATCTACCGAAAAATATTAGACCTGCATTTTATGCCAATAATATAATATAGGGAAACTCCTCATAAATTCAAAAGATAAAGATAATATATTTAACAATTCAAGTGTTTATAAACTTTTGTGCAAAGATTGTACAGCGTTTTATTGTTTAATATTGTTTATATTGCGTGATGGAAAGGTGTAGGTGTAATTAATAAATATAAGTAGATTAAAACAAATAATAAAAAAAAAAATTATTTACTTTTGTTAAAATACAGTATATATAAAATAACCTTTCTTAATGTAACGAGCCATTATTAATAAACAGCTTATAAAATTTACTATATCAGGTTCTTTTTCTTTAAGAATTAAAATAAATGGAGAATATACATCGGATGAACGAGTCCCGTAATTTATATCGCATAATTTAATAACAATAATAATAACAAAACTTTATTCGAGTATATGGGGAGGTTAGTGCACTACCACACATACCATATGAGTACACATATATATTAAATTATGATACAAGCGATATATAAAAATGAAGTATATGAACATATAAAAAGAAATTATTACATTCAGGTACATAGTAGGTAAGATATGTAAAGAAATAAGACACGAGAATTAAAATCTCTTTTAAAAGTGGGTAAGCGTTAATATTCTCATTTTATTTTTCTAATATGTGATATGTTATTTACACCATTATGTACAATTCAATTAATTTTTATTTTTTTTAAATATTTAAAAAAATAAGGTACGTAGCAAGAATTATTCAAATAAATAGAGCATACAAAGTAAGAAAGACATGATACGAAGCGAAAAAGTAGTTAATAATATTTAATAATTATTATCATAAAAATAAGGCATTGGTAAATAAATAGGATGTATAAAATAAAAATAAAAAAATAGGGCGCGAATCAAAAAAGTAAGTACAGTTGCCGGCAAAATTCTTGAAATTCTTTGGCGTAGTGGGGGAATGCGCAGAAGACAAAATTTGGTCTCTTTGGTGGAATGGTACATGCGCAAACTTCCCCCCACTACGCCGTAAAATTTCAAGATGTTTGCCGGCTACTGTATTAACGTAAAAAATATATCATATAATAACGGCTTTAGCGAACTGTGGCACGTCGATTATGAGAGGCCAGTATCTTTCTCCAATATGCATCAATGCTGGATGCTGGAATAAGGCGGGCTTCCAGGTTAAGAATATTCTCGGATTATTCTAAGAATTACGCGGTCAGAAAATTAAGGCTTTGCGTAGAATTATCATAGCGCGAGCTATGCACGGTATGGCACCAACGCCACATCTGGTGTAAGAGGACATCGAACATTCTACATACTTAAAAACTTTCTATCTCCTTTCTAACACAAGGATTTCCAATCGTTTATTGAAGAGTCTTACGTTATTTATTTCCTCTATGTTACCAGATAGTCCGTTATAGATTTAAATAGCTGGAAACTTTGGCATTCTCTATTTGTTCTCGGTGTATCACTTCTTATATTATATCTTGATCTTGTGCACGCAAGTGTATGTCGCTATTTTTACTAATTTATTATTTATTTTATAAAGCATCTTTACCTTTTCGTTGTATATCTTTTGACACGTTAGTGTAAATTACTTTATAGCTCACCTATTAGAAGGCTCCATAGGTTAAGAAACGAGTATGTACCTATCGGATGTTTTTTCGGAAACACTAGCCGCCTACAAGAAAGCTCATCTGGACGAATTCGGTCGTTTATAAATTATTGATGTCATGTCTATCTTTTGTTTTCGCTTTTTGAATTTTATATTTCATTTTATTTAATTGTCGTTTTTATTGCTTCTTGAGTTTCAGATTAGATTTGTTTACAATTATTTCATTTTGTTGTAATTTTGTTGCTTCTTGAATTTCAGACTTAATTTGTTCACTATTATTTTAATTTGTTGTAGTTTTATTGATTATTGAGTTTCATATTTGATTTGACAGCTGTTATTTCATTTTTATGTAATTTTGTTATACTTTATGTTATTCGCTTAATGTTTTGTTTTTTCTTTATATATCACTTTATTATGAGTTGTTTTTGATAGAATTATAGCTTATTTCATTTCTTTTATTATTACCTATCAATCTATACATCTTTATCATGTTTATCATGTATATTATATACATCACGAGCCCCTTTATGTCTATGTTAAAGCTAAATTTGGAACAATCGTTTAAATGATGTTTTATCTGTCATTGTCAAATTGACTTATCTATGATTATGTCCTATTTGTGTTATCCTTTAATTGAGGGAAACATTTAACTATTTTTTTGGATTTCATATTATCAAGCAATTGTGTCTCCTGTTGGATGACCGAATTAAATAAAATAAAATAAAAATAAAGTAAAAATATACATTGTTTTTTAATGGTACATTGTACCGTGTATTAAATAAATAAATAAATATCAAATCATCTTGTTCAAACTGGCATACATTCTATCACCTTTATGGAACAATGCACTACGTTAGATTGATAAAGGGAGTTTGCCCGATGGTAACAATAAAATCACACATATTTTTCTGCTTCATCACACTCTACAGACTTCAATCGCATCACAGACAAATCTGTCTTCAAAAGGCGTATAAATGCGGAAAAGAAGAGGCCACCGCTTCTGTCTGTAAAACCGCCCTTCGCGCCTCGCGAGGGCGAGGGGTGCGTTAGAGCCCCCAGTCCTGATTGCCGATTCGGGGGACATTCATTTGTGTTTTGTCGCCGTGGAATGAATTGAATATGCCCGGCCCGACCGTTATCTTCCCCGGGGTGGCACTGCACACTCGCCCAAGGCGTAATGTCGTTGTTGGAATCACTGAGATTCTTCCTTCCCTCGGGCGGCACTCTTTACTTAGAAAGACGATGGCCAATTAGCCAAGTATTGAGAACACTTTTTTTGTATGAATAGGTGATACTTTCATTCAATTCCGATTACCTACCTATATAATATGCAGGGTTATTTGGAAAATATTAATAAACTCGCAGGACTATATTCCTGCCTTGATTATCAGTCGAAAATGTTCGAGCAGCCATGACCTATATAAATATTTTTGGAATTATGCCATATCAAAGCTTTTTTTTTCTAGTATTTTTGACTTATTTTGTTATAAAACGTAGAGCTATCATTACAATTACTTATATCGATTACAAAAAATTCATTCGTTTCGATATAAGTTACTGTAATGATAGCCCAATGTTTTTCAAAAAATAAGTCAGAAATATTTAAAAAAAATGCAAAATTCGATGTCGCATATCTCCATAACTATTGATATTAGGTCATGGTTACTTGTTAATTATTGACTCATAATCAAGACAGGAATATACTTCTCCGAGGTTATTAATGCTTTCCAAATAACCCTGTATAAATATGTCTTTTTTGACTTATTATAAAACAAGTTTCGGCTTTCAAAAAATAACTAATATTGAACATTAAAATTCATTCACATTATTGTCTAAATCAGTGCACTAATTCTGTTATATCCTTTATTTATTATTTATATCTTATTTATTATTGAGTGTATCTACACATCATGTATACAATTATAATAACACATTTTCAGCATATTATTTATTGTTCGATTCAGTTAAAAAATTAATATATATAATATATCTACATTACATTAAATAATCTATATGTGTATTTTAAAGTAATCTTTACATTTCGCTATTTTGATGGTTTTTTCAAACTGCAGTGTGACATTATTTACGTCGTTGTTTTAATAAAATTGTATTAATATTTTTATGAATGCAAGTCGCAGACTTCAAAACACGGCAGCATATATTTGAAATGCCAGTCAAAGAGTCAAATATAACAGAAGATCAAAATGAAAGTAGGAGGACTGAAAGTGTGACTGAAGAGGAGCGTGATAGAACAAACTGCTAGTATAATTGAATGCTTAATGATATGACATAATCTCAGGCATACAATAGTACCCATAAGGCTCATTATGACATATAGTATAGAAACCAGGGCTGACACAGTTAGGACCAAAAACCTTCTACCGATGTCTGAAATGAGAGTACTGCATACTATAGCAGGAACGACTCTCAGGGACAGGATTATAAGCTCTGAAATAAGAGAGACCTGTCAGACAGAATATATCGTGAGATGTGGTAGGAAGAGACGGCGGTACTGGAGAGACCACATGGATACGATGGATAAAATAAGAATTCCCCCCGTGTTAATTCTTGTTTTATCCATATTCTGCCCACAATATGTCCATGGGACATGTGTGGACATGGGACGTAGATATATAAGATCCACTTCCCAAGAGGACGGCTCCCGCTCAGTAACAGATCTATGTTCTAGAACAAGAAGAAGAAGAAGATATATCTAACGGCGTTATATGCGAGAGGTGAGTGAAATAACAATCGTAAGATCAAATAATAATAATAATTACTGTAACTCAAAGACTACATTTTTTGTGTGTTAAGCTCTCTTATAGGTTCAGCCTAGTCCAGGTTACTAAACTATTTTTTATCAACATATGTTCGAGTAGTTAGTTTCTTTTCGTGTTGCTTACATTTAAAAATATATTTTGTTTAAAAACAAAATTCTACGACTCTCAAAGTGAATTTTTGTCTTTTCGAATTTTATTTAGGAATATTGGAAAGCGTTGTTTAGGACCGATCTCTACGCATTGGAATCAATATTCAAGATGTCGGCAAAGGTCAGATGCGAGGGAGGGATAAATTTCTAATCTGAGCATTTCATTCACAAGATACGTGTGCCGTCGACCCTAGTTGGTTCACGCACAGAACAGCACGTGATTTGCTTTCAGCATTTTCTCTCAATGAAAACGATTGATGTGTTATTTTTATAATGCAAATTATCACACAAGAGTCGTAGAATGAACTTCAACATCCATTATTCATGTTCCGACATCATTAAAAAGCCATTTGACGCGCTTTATGGTCGCCGACCGTAATTAATGGCTGGCCGTAACACCCTAATGTCCAAAGATCTTGAGCATTTTATTTCATCAAACGCGAACATTTCCCCAGCGCGCGGATTAATAGTTGGAATTAAACCTGATTTGGCTTTCAAACACGACATTTGGGCGGCGAATGCCGACATTTTTTTTATGTGTTTGTACAAATCTAGACAGCTAAACAATACGGAATCTCATACTGCACTCCCCAGACTGATAAAAAATTAAATACAGCAACAATTGCAGAATAGAAACATAATAGAAGCTTTGAATTTCACCGCAAAAATATCAACACATCAAATTTTTAAAAATGTGTGTATGTTTCAAATCAGTTTCCTTCGTCTATTCAAATGATGTATGCTAGAGACATCTATATTCCTTCACAATACATAGTATACATAGATTTCCACATTTTTACATTGGAATATTATCCTTTTAATGTGCATACGATATTTTTTCATTAATATTAATATTCAAATTTAAAAATATAATGATATCATTACCAGTGGCAAAAATCTATCCAATACTATGCCATGAGAAGGACTTAAGATATCTCTGGCATAACATAGTCTCTAATCATGTTGTATTTCTATCGGAATTATTATCGTATTATTTAAATTAAAAAAACATCATAATTTTCTGTGAGGTGTATATTTGAAAATACTTTTTTTTTCAAATTGTGTGTAGGATTTATGGTTTTATATCTGACTGTACACGCCTAGTCTGTACTGATATGAAGGAGAAGATGAAAAAAAAGAAATACCTATAAAAGCGTAACAAAAAATTTATTTATTAATATTTACCTATACTCGTATATACAAATATATTTGTAAAATTTAGTTTCCTAAACTTGTCTGCTTACGTAACCTATTGAAATTAGGTAGGTATATCATAATATACTTACACTAAAATTCTATGGAAGATGATCGAGAATTGGTGATATTTATTAAAAAATTGACTTTATAAACATAACACAGAATTAATAAAGCTGCAAATAGATTAACTATTTTAATTCGCGGACCTTATACGATTTAGGGAAGTTCATTGATAATTTTTGAAATGCATTTTAATAAATTATATTTTCTGTATTATTTTTATGTTTCTACTTATATTTTATTAATTACACCTACATGTTTCAGAAAAACCTTTCCATCGTTAGGTGTTTTATAAATGTCAAAATTAATAATGTCTTTTGTTTTTTGTTTTTCTAAATTATTTTTAAATATTATTGCTGAAGCTCTCGATAACACATAATTATTGGAACTTTTTTTAGAATTGGGCTAGTTGTTAAATTTAATTGATTATTAATAATATTTTGTTTACTACGAGTATTACCTACATGCTTTACTAATGTCTATTCTATTCTAAATTATTCAATTTCAGACCAAAATTATTGATGTGTAAAATAGAAAGTCCTAAATTTTTATCAAAGCCGTAAACCGTAAGCATTTTTTATGCAATCATTTGAGATTATTTATTTAACCAACCGCTTCCTTCACAGGGTAATAAAAAGAAAGCGTAAAACAAAGTTAATTATACATTTAAGTAAAATTATATCCACAATATATTAGAATTTAATATTGTAATTTCTTGTATATATATATAAAGCATACGTGGTTTATAGTCTACGAGTACATGCGGAAAGTGTTTCTACACGAAGCATCTAAACAAAAATCAAATACACTCATCGATTGCTCTTCCGACGAGGTCTGACGCCCCGGAAATGAAATTACGTCAAGTGTTATTCAGCTCAGATCAATCTGTGAGCTATCTCAGCGAGATCTCTGAGGCTGAAGTGTGTGGAGTGCGCACTGACCAGGCGAGAGCGCGGCGAGACTAATTGCTAATCGAGTCGTGTGTGGCCTGCTGCATCACGTACGGGAGAGTGCCAGGAACGTGATCCTGGCTACGGCTCAAGTGTGGAGGAGATCCTCTCTGGGCTTGGGGAGCCTTTTCCTTAAGGACCATTCTGGTCCCGGTAATCACTTCCTTTATTTCGGCCGATACGTTTCGGCGGTTGAGATCGAGACAATATTAAATCAGCGAAACAAATACGTTTTGTGGGACCGTCAGGCCTGGAATCAGATGTTTTTAGTTTGTTAAATATTGAAGGGTATTAAAGAAATGTCGCTTTATAGACGTCTTCTGTTAAGAAATATTTTTTATTTTATTTATATTAATTTAAGGTAATAATGTATTAGTTACAAAAATTTAAAGATGATACAAATAATAATAAAAAAACTTCTTCAGCAAAAAATTGTGGTGATATTAATAATATACTTAATAATAATGAACTTTGTCAATTAATGTATATTATAGATGTCTCACAGGGACGAAACTGTAGTTTTTTATGGGAAAGTATATTTAAATTATAGAAGTCTTTTGGATACATAGGACCATACATAGGACTTATGACCTATCGTATGGTTGGCTTAAGTGATCACTTTACACAATGTAACATGCCATTTCCTCTATAATATACATTAATTAATTAATAATCTCTCTGTGACATGAAATTCAGTACTGTTCTGAAAGATTTGAACAAACTCAAAATATTCTGAATGAACTTTGTTTTCACCGCTTCATAGTTTTCTTTTAAATTTGTTTTCATGTTATTAGGAATTTCATTATTATTAACTTCCCATATAATTTTTGTATATTTTGATTGTCTATACTTTTTATTTTAAATATAATAGAAACCTGAAAAGGTTTATGGATAACACTTTTTACATGATTCAATGTAGGAATATTATATGATAATAATATAATTTAGATACAAAATCATTTTTTATAATTGGCCGAGTATTAGCATTTTTTCACATCTGTTTTGAATTTGTCAGTTTTTTTTAAATATTTTTTTTTTTTTGATATTTATTACATTATACATATGCCAAACTGCACAGCAGTTTTACGGCATGGTTGCGTTCAATATTTGACAATAATTTTTATTTTATGATGAAGATAGTAGGTCATTATCAAGTGTAGGTCATTATCGAGTGTTGCATATTTTTTTACAAGTGATACATGATATGTAATTATAAATTAATGTAAGATTAGGTACATAGCTTTAATATATATTCTTTTAGCTTTTACTTTTTTGAAGCCAATCGAGTTTTTTTTGTCTAGCATCATCTCAAAGAATTTTTTATCTAATTTATTAAAGATTCTTGGCACAATATAATCTCTTTTTCTTTCGCTATACACGTTGTTAGTGATTGGTATTCTCATCGTTCGTCCTGTCGATCTGGTTGCATAGTTATGGTGCGTGTCAGTGTGTATATTAATATTATTTATCATTTTCATTTTACGTTTTGATCAATTGGTAATATTTTGCATACTTTGAATAATTTATTATAATCATCCTTGTACAGTTGCCGGCAAACTTCTTGAAATTCTTTGACGTGGTGGGGGAATGCGCAGAAGACGAAATTTGGGTCTCTTTGGTGGAAAGGTAGATGCGCAAACTTCCCCCCACTACGCCGTAGAATTTCAAGATGTTTGCCGGCTACTGTACATACATTTAGTTATATTATCTACTATTAGTTTAAGGAATCTTAATTGTAACTGTTTGATTTTATCAATGTATGTTTTATTGGTAAGACCATAACTGCTCACGCCATAACTGATAACCGAGTCAACCATCGCGAAGTAAAGAGAGTACAGTGTGCCCCGAGAGCTACATGGTCTTAGCACGTGAAATGCACTTAGCATGGATCTCAGTTTTTTATAAATATTATCAATATGTTATTTCCAATTAAAGTGTTTATCAACTATTAAACCTAAATAAGTATATTGTTCCATTGGATTTTTTCACAGTTGCAGTTTGTCGGATTTATATGGTTGGTATGTAGGCACTCGTAGCAATGTCCAATGAGATTAATTTGAAAATTTTTTGGTTGTTTGGTCTGAGATTTTTTATTTTTTATTTGTTAGTATACAATTGTATTCTGACGAAGAGGCCGTGTGTTCTGAAAGAAGTTTCTGCTAGCTCTGGCACACCCGCATAAAAATATAATAATATTTTTCCAATTTTAAAACGCCCGGGTCTCGAACGTCCGCGAGGGGGGTCGAAATGTGATTAAAGAGTCCTGTTTCGAGGCGTCCGATTCGGAAGGCCGTCCCGCGGTGTCCCGTGTTTGCGCGTTACTCCCGGTCGAGCGGCGCTCCTCGGCCGAGGCTTCTTCCTTCTTCCCGCTACATCGGCCGGGGCAAATATTTGAGCCGCGCGCGCGGGCGCCGTGTTTGTTGAGCACGGTCAGTTACGCTCGGCATATAAAAGCTTATTCCTGTCTCCGCGTGTTGTCTCCAAACACCGGGGGCCCGCCCGTGTTTGCCCAACAGAGACAGCAGAAATCACAATGCCCCCGCCGAGATCGATAATGCCAATTCCGCAGGACGGCTTTTACGGCCGCGCGATTTCTGATTTGCGCCGTTTTTCGACGTACGAGAGTGCGCTCGCGATAGATGTAATTTAAAATGTCAATTTTCTAAGTTGTTGGGGCTAATTCGTGACATCACGAAAATAAGTAGACAAATATAGATCCATTAAATCAATTATTTATTAAATACTAAACGCACTACATTCAAACACTTAATATACAATACACATAAATGTACATGTAAAATATACATAAGTGCAAATATACATGTTGCTAGAGCGTGCCGAAGACACTTGTAATTGGGATAATGGGCATAGTCTTCACTTATAATGTTTTGTTACCAGAGTATCATGTACCTATTATCCTGTTAGTGTCTCTAATAAAAAAATAAAAAAATGTCTTCTTCAAAAACAGCAAAATAATTTTGTGTTAACATTATTAGTACAATTAATAAAAATAAAATTAGTTTTCATCACTTTTGTATTGCAAATATTATTATTTTTTATTTTTATTTTTATTTTATTGATTATTTTTATGTAGGAAAACGTGTAGAAAATTTGAAGTTGGAGTTAAGGAACACTTAAGGCGTTTAAATAGCAATAATTATTATGAATATTCTAACCATCTTTGGCTATGGATCATTCTTTTGATATTATTAAGGGTTTACAAATTTTGCATATAAATTACACAGAATCACAGTTTGATAAATTAGAAATTTTGGAAATAAGAATAGTATTAATAGCAAATTAAATTTATTTTCATGTTAAGTAGGTACTTTATTATTGTTCATTTTCCATATATAACTTTTTTAATATTTTGATTGTCTGTACTTCGATTTTTTAAATTTAATTTTGTTAGTAGGTATACAATTGTATCCTGACGAAGGGGCCGTGTGCTCTAAAACATTTTGATATTTTCAATACAAAAGTGGTGAAAACTAAGTTTATTTTTATTAATTGTATAAATTAATTGCATTAATAAACATCGTGAAACGTGACGTTGTTTATTAATGCACAGATAAGCATTGACAGTCGGTAAATTTATATACCTATGCATCAAGCATGTGCACTAATTACATAGAAATAATATATTGTTAAATATGTATTTCGTAGAAAAAAAAAACATTATTAAAATCTGAATAGTATGATAATACACAATTGTGAGGAATATTACGAGTTGTATATATTTTTTTAGAATTATAAATGAAGCGAAGCCTGGAATCGACAAAAAGGAATGAAAGTTGACTGAATAATTGAAGGAAGTGAAATTACGTCGCAAAGGCGCATGTATGGAAAATCTTTGGTCAGTAGATTAAGGAATGGACAAATTAGAAGTGAATAAAGAAAGGATCGCTGAGATTAGTTCGGTCATGTAGAACATATAAGCGAGGAAAGAATGGCCAATGAAATATATAAGGCAAGTGTTGAAGACAGCGGGAAGAGATACAACAAAGAAACGGAGTGATAACTGAGAATAAAATGTTAGAGATTTGGTTATAAGCGTACTAGTGATTGCTCGCCGAATTACGACCAATCAGTTACCGATCACAGTTAAAATAATGGTATAGTTAATCGATATTTTGTGCAAAAATTTGGTTGTTTCATACTTTAAAAATTAAAAAATCTTTATCGTGTAAGAAATACACTTTTTCTATGAATATTACTTTTCATAATCTTAAGATTAACTCCTACTTAAATAACTACCCAAACACACTAGCCCATATCAATACGCTTTTTATTTACATTTTAATTCATCATTTACCAATACAGAATCAAAAGTATTGTGTTGAACTGTATTGAATTAATTTAATATTTTAAGACTAGTGATAATATCATGAAAAGTATTTATTCAAATGAGAATATTTCCACCGGTTATTTCCTTATATTAAAGCTGTTTCCTAATATTGAAATAATTTTTTTAATATTTGAATGTACATATAGTTTTCGAAAGCATTCACGCATTGTAATATAATTTTTAAGAGCCCTTGAAAATAATTAATTTTTAATAAACACTCCTGATCACAATTCTAAAATCTGTCTGACTGAAATAGTTTACACTGAAAATATTTTTTAAAGTCTTGAATAATGTGAGAGTTTCTAAGACAATGTGGTGTTCATTTTATTTTATTAAAAATAATATTTTGGGAAAATACTAATATTTTGTCACACATATCATCATGTTTAGACTTTGGTGTACTGAAAGTGGTATTTTAAAACTAGAGTGAAGTAATATTAAAACATGTCGACCATAAGCAATAAAATTATCGTAAATTGGAAGTTTTAACTTCTTCAAAAAGAGCTTTAAGACCATGAAAAAGGTTTTTTTTCGGGGGTGACATTTGTATTAGCCGTATCGAATTCAGGCAACACCATTGAGGGGAGGATATACGTAATATGTATAAGTCTTGGGTATTCGGCTATCATGTTTGCTTGACAAATATTTAACACTGCCAATTCAAGTTACATCAAATTCACTGGCGAAACGGTTGGCCGTTTTTTTAGGAAATTTATTGAAATTCTTTATAAAAACGGCGCTATGTAAATGATGTAATTATTAATATTATTATTCTTATTTTTTAATTGTTCTTATATATTTTATGGTAGTGAATTACCATTTTATCGTTTCGATTAATTAAAATTAAAAAAAATAAAATAAAAGAAGGAATGTGTATTTGATTACACATTTTTATCGATTGTTGCGCGGTATGATCGATAATCCTGAAATTATGCAGAGCATTGGTTTGTATGTTCCTGATAATTACACTAGACATCGTCAGCATAGATTGTTTCACATTCCAATATACAGGACCAACCTGCCGATGGTTATGCCTGTTGGAAGAGCCACAGCTATGCTGAACAAAATTGCTTTGGGTATTGATATATTCCATGTGTCTGAGGGGGTTTTCCGAAGCGGGATTCTCCTACACCTTTGACCAGATTTTGTTATTTTTAATTTATTAAATATTTTCATTTTTGATATATACTTCTAATATGTATGCCTTAAACATTTTGTTTGTCATGTACATATTATCGTGAAATAAATTGAAATTGAAATTGAAATTGAAATTGAAAATTGAAATTGAAAAAATTACTAGAATATAGTTACCTGGTTGTCTGAGATGCGAGTGAGCTTCCAATGAGGATTTTGACATCGCCGAAAGTGAATTGGAGCCATATCCTGCAATGATATAAAAAAATATTTATATTAAATTTAAATATGAGAGATTAAAGAATATATACGTCATTGAATAAAATAAGAGATTAAAATAAGTTCATAAAATGATTAATATAATTTGCACAAATTAGGACAATTTTTCGAAACAATATCGAAAATCCTCTTTTTATAATGTATTTTAGGAAAATTAAAGAGAAAGAAATACAAAATTATACATAACAAAATATTGGTTAAAAATACAAAAATAATTAATAAATGTATGCGTTGTAGGAATATATCAATCAGATATAATAAAATAATAATCTATGTGAAAATTTACAAAATGTTTAATAATTTTATAATATTTTTTTCATCGAATCACTCATATATTAAATTTCCGCAAAATACTGCCGAATTCTTGTGTTAAATAAAAAATAAATAGTACAGTAATTCAACACAATCCCAGTGCGCGTAATAAAAATATGCATTTTTAGGAAAAACAGAAAATATATCTATCGAAGAAATATATAGTTATCACTGAGCCGTATATTTGTAAATAATATATTTCTCAGCAAGAGGAAGATTCCTTTTAAGTGATTCGTCTAATTTATTTTATACTTATTATTAATATTTAAAGCATTAAATTTGTGATTTGATATTGCAACACAGTGTTAGTTAACAAAGTAAAAATCACTACCAGATTTAAGGTCTACCGGTTTCGAAACATACCCGTCTCTTTGTCAGGACCAAAACCACACTACTATGTTCACAACTTTACTGTTCATGCAAGCTTTACTCATACAAGTTGTTGAGGCTTTTAACACGGCCATCTTCTAATATTTGTAGTATTTGATCATGTGCAGGTCTTTCGCGGTTCTCGATTCTCTTCTATAATCTATCCTTAATTAATTAATCATCACTCTAAGGACCGAATCCAGTGACTGTGTTCTTAGAACATACTTTCATATAAAAATATTCTTATAATATTAAATACATTGAAAATTTAAAAATGTTCTCTTGTTGGAAAAAATGTAGACAATGGAATGGAATCAAAAGTAAATATTTATGTAACAGAATATTATGATATATAAAAATCTGAGTAATATGATAATATTTGTGATATTAGGTCCTTACATATGAAATTGAGGTTTTGCCGTACGGGCAAATTTGATCTCAAATATCTTCTCTTTGGTTAGGAATTCCAAATCCAAATTTATACAGCTATTTACTCATGTATTTGTGTTTTGAAAATTATAATTCATTTGTTTTTTCCTCAATTGTTTTTTTCTTTGCGTCACTCAGTTTACCAAATGAAAAACTTGAAATATCGCGTTATTTACGAGTACGAGTTCCACCGTGGCACCAGTGCTGCAGAAACGGCTCGAAGGATTAATGATGTGTATGGCGACGGTGCCGCAAAAGAAAACACAGTGCGTTTTTGGTTCCAACGTTTTCGTTCT
Organism: Agrypnia vestita; assembly: GCA_016648135.1. Taxonomy (NCBI): domain Eukaryota; kingdom Metazoa; phylum Arthropoda; class Insecta; order Trichoptera; family Phryganeidae; genus Agrypnia; species Agrypnia vestita. The sequence goes on along the minus strand of JADDOH010006696.1, from coordinate 58,124 downwards.
GGCAATTTCGACCTGCAGAACAAGCCCCGTGGACGGCCGGAGACCAAAGTTGATAATGAAGAATTGAAGGCTATTGTGGAAGCGGATCCATCGCAAACCACATCCGAGTTAGCTGCAGGCTACGGTGTTAGTGATAAAACTGTTTTAATCCACTTGAAGCAAATTGGTAAGGTGAAAAAGCTTGAAAGGTGGGTACCTCACGAATTGAGTGAAGCAAATCAACAAACACGCGTTGACTGCTGCGTTGCATTACTCAACCGGCACAATAATGAAGGGATTTTAAATCGAATCATTACCTGTGATGAAAAGTGGATCCTGTACGATAATCAGAAGCGCTCATCGCAATGGCTGAACCCTGCCTGAACCCTGGCTGAAACCAGCCAAACCATGCCCCAAGCGAAAATTGACTCCAAAAAAGTTACTTGTGAGCGTTTGGTGGAATAGTGCTGGTGTTGTTCACTACAGCTTTCTTAAATCTGGCCAGACGATTACGGCAGATGTCTATTGTCAGCAACTGCAAACCATGATGGAAAAGATAGCTGCTAAACAACCGAGGCTGGTTAATCGCTCTAGGCCACTGCTGCTTCATGATAACGCTAGACCACACACTGCACAACAGACGACTACCAAATTAGAGGAGCTTCAATTGGAATGTCTAAGACATCCACCGTACTCTCCGGACCTTGCCCCAACAGATTACCATTTTTTTCGAAATTTGGATAACTTCTTGCAAAGGAAAAAATTCAACTCCGATGGGGCAGTCCAAACCGCCTTCAAAGATTTTATTGATTCCCGTCCGAATGGTTTTTTTAGTAAAGGGATCGATGAACTACCTATGAGATGGCAAAAGTGCATAGATAGCAATGGTACATACTTTGATTAAATAAATATATTATAATAAAAAAAAATCGGCTTTATGTTCCTCCCATACTAAACGTCAATTTCATATGTAAGGACCTAATATTAATATTAAGAGACATTGGATATTTTGTTTCAATTATTTTACTAGACTCAAAAGTCATGCTGCAGTTTATCTACTCATTGCATGACCATTATAGTGCTACACGTGTCTGAAGAGGAGCGTGGTAGAACGAATAATAGGCAAAGAATCAATGCAGAAAGAATAAATGCTAAATATAAGGGGAAAGAAGCAAAAACAACACTACTGCTTATCACAGGAATACAGAGCGACGTGTTTGTGTATGATTATTTGAAAAGAGTGTCAAATTGACAATTGGAAACTATTTTGGAAGCAAGTTTGTAGATTTTAAAAGCATTCAATTAAAAATATACCATTTTAAAATCTCCCTTCTAACAGTTGCAAGAACTTGTAAATTCCACCATGTACCACCCGTTGGGCCTAGTAGTAAGTCAGCCGATTGGTAGTATATAATTAAACATATTCTCATCAATCATTTTGAAGATCATCATGATTAATCTCCATAACGATAAGTAAAGCTGATTCCGTCAATAATATAAATTTAAATAGCTGTATTTCACTAACACTCAATATGTAGAGGAAATGTACAACTAATTTAAAGCCAGTGACACTATTAAAACGCGAGATAACAACACGTATTAACTGTTCGAAGAATATTTTTTCTTCTTCTACATTATTATTAAAATAAGACACAAATTACTTTGTTTTCACCACTTTATTAGACTAAAAAATCTACATATTTCGAGAACAATGTTCTCTGCTTCAAGATTATTGTCTACACAATAATCCTGAAGAAGAGAATATTGTTCTCGAAACATTTAGATTTTTTAATCTAATAAAATGGTGAAAACAAAGTAATTTGTGTCTTATTTTAATAACAACACGGCTTTGCAGAGGTATTTTCTGTGGCGTGGTAAAGGTGGTAAAGGTAAAAAAACTTTGTGGTGACATTATTATTAAAATAAGACACAAATCACTTTGTTTTCACCACTTTATTAGACTAAAAAATCTACATGTTTCGAGAACAATGTTCTCTGCTTCAAGATTATTGTCTACACAATAATCCTGAAGAAGAGAATATTGTTCTCGAAACATTTAGATTTTTTAATCTAATAAAATGGTGAAAACAAAGTAATTTGTGTCTTATTTTAATAACAACACGGCTTCGCAGAGGTGTTTTCTGTGGCGTGATAAAGGTTGATAATGAGTACAGCATGCATGCACACGTAGGTCCGCGATCTGCGAGCAGTCGTAAGGGATGATTAGTTTAGATCACAATGGTGCTCGGAGCGCGCACAATCGTTTCCGCCCCCGCTAGAGGGGCGGACTCGGGAGGGTAATCGGCAGGTAATCGGAACAGCCTTCCATCCCTTCCAGGGAGGCGCCTTTGATCGGCGGCAGAACAAGAGCGGCCCGCGAAGAAAGGCGAGCCGCGGAAGGAGGAGGACTGTTATTCATGTTAATGTTACGTGAATTCCGGAACATCTCCGACCCCGGCGGAACAGAGTGCGGAGGGTCGTTACAGGGATTAAATTAGGCACGAGTAACGGGGATGTTTTTAGCCGCGCACAAAGGCGTCCCCCGCCGACGATAATCGATACGGTGTGTTTGGTACTTTTGGACGGCGTACAAAAATGCTTTTTCGGGTTGCGAAATTCATTCTTTTTTGCGCCAATTTGGCAACCGAGTCATTTTCGATAAAAATTACATTCACAACATTTTTTCGATTGATCAATTTAAACAAATATACAGAGTGTTAGTTAATTTAATAAAAATCACTACCAGATTTAAGGTCTACCGGTTTCGAGACGTATCCGCCTCTTCATCAGGACCAACACTACACTATTATGTTCACAACACTGTACGCCACAACCATAGTATTGTTAAACTTTCACCAATATTTATCACATGCGTGTTAATCTTGTCAGAGACAAGCATGCACTAACTTGCCTACAGAACAATCAGGAATCTACCGCTTCCCTAATGTAAAATATTCTAAATTATTTCATTTTAAACCTTTATTATTGGTATGTAATATTTTCACCCATTTTGTATAGTGCATATTATATATCATATAAATGAAGCCGAAGCAAAACAGGTGTGGCAAGATAGAATAATATGGAGTTCTATCCTCTCTGCCTACCCCTGCAGGGAAAGCGGCGTGAAGCGGTTGTAGAACGAACAGAATCATCTTGGAGAGTTTAAAAAATTATGATTGTCAATCAATACTAATTTATTTAATTAAGGATAAATTATAGAAGTCTCACAGAGACGAAGCTATTTTTATATGAGTAAAGAGGATGGAAGTCCCTTATACGACGGCTCAGGGCTTAAAACCTGTATGAACTGGCGTAAGTAGTCACTCTACACAATGCAACGTTTACCAATTCCATCGCAATAACATCCAGATATCAAAGTTTTCAATGTTCTTTATCAATCAAGAACATTTCGTTAATGATATATGTATATATTATATTAATTAATTGAAATAAATTGCTATTATATTGATGATATATATATATATTATAACTTTCAAGGCTGTAAGCCCTGAGCCATCGAATAAGAGACTTCCATCTTCTTTTCTCATATATAAATAGCTTCGTCTCTGTGAGACTTCTATAATTTATCCTTAATTATTTAATGTTAATTAAATCTACCAAAAATTCGGTCTTCTCCAAACCTACAAAATACACATCAGCAATACATTTACATAATGCGTCGCTAAGAAGCTGTTTTGGTGACAGTCCAAGGTTGGCTGTAAGCATTGCAATGTCGAGATCAGGAGAAAGCCCTGCATTATTTCGCATATCGAGGGGTTAAATTTTTCAATGTCCTTCCACGCGAATTAAAAGTGGATGTGAATTATTCAACAATTGACAGAATGTTAGTTAACTAAGTAAAACCATGACCTAATATCAATATTTATGGAGATATGCAATATCAAAGTTTTAATTTTTTTCTCAATATTTCAGACTTAATTTTTGCGAAAAGTTAAACTATCATCAAAATAACTTACATTGATTATGGAAATTTCATTCGCTTCAGTACAACTCAAATAAAATGATAAAAATCTTGTAAAAATGCAATTTCAATTTTTGCAAGATTTTTATCATTTTATTCGACATGTTCTTCTTATTTATTTTTTATATCTATTGTTGCCATTTAATTTTTACATTCTTGCAAAACTATATAAACAGTTTAAACGCAAGAATTTCATTATATTATTTACATGTACATTTTAATTTTACTCTCAATTTACATTATACTCTAAAACTACTATATTAAGACTTTTCACAATTCACTATGGTATTTTTTTAGTGTTTTTTAATTTGGTAGTATATTAAATTTTTTGCAGTGAATTTCTAAACATCGTTTTATTTGTATCATGTTGCTAATAATTTTGTACTCAACCCTTGCGAGGTGCAGATATTCCCAATCACATGTCTTAAAAACTTTGTCTTGTGCCCTAAATTTATGTTCTATTCGTATTTAGATATATTGTACTTTTAGCATGTATTTAGGTATACAGGGTTATTTGTAAAACATTAATAACCTCGTAGGACTATATTCCTGCCTTGATTATGAGTCGAAAATGTTCAAGCTATTATGACCTAATATAATAGTTAAGGAGATATGCGACATCAAAGTTTGCATTTTTTTTTTCAATATTTCTGTCGTATTTTTTTTTAAATGTTGGACTATCATTTACAGTAACTTATATCCAATATGAAAAATTTATTCTCTTTATTACAAGTCAAATAAAAAAATAAAAACCTTGGAATGTTTTCCAATTGGAATTTTTTCAGGGTTTTTATCATTTTATTTAACTTGTATTGAAACGAATAAATTTTTCGTATTGGATATAAGTTACTGTAATGATAGTTCAACGTTTTACAAAAAATAAGTCAGAAATATTGAAAAAAAAATGCAAACTTTGATGTCGCATATCTCCTTAACTATTGATATTAGGTCATAATAGCTTGAACATTTTCGACTCGTAATCAAGGCGGGAATATAGCCCTGCGAGGTTATTAATGTTTTACGAATAACCCTGTATAGTACTTTGAGCAGTTTTCCTCGCAAAACAGCGGCGTAACGCAATAAATGCGCGCAAACGATTTTTCCAGTGGCGGAGAGCGCCGCGCCCAGCCGACAGGGTAGTCGTGTGTAGTTGGTAATTGGCTTTACCGTGCCCCGACCCCCCCAGCTGTAGCCGTGGTTCGTTCTTTGATGTCTGACAATCGCATTTCACGTATTGTTGAAAATAAAACAAGGAATGTAACGAGAGCACACAGTGTGTTTGTTTCGCCGCGTAGTTTTCAAGAGCCACTCTTTTTGTACATAAAAGCGAAAATGTAAAATGTCTAAACACCGAAAATAGCAAAAAAATTTGTCAAATTTATGTTTACACCTTTACCGTTATCGGAATCAATACCAGGTGCCCCCAAAGCCCGTACAATAGTAATAAATTTATATCAGTGTACCTAACCAGACGTTGTGTGAACAAGATCTGTTCCGCCGTAATTATATATCGTGATTAAATAAAAAATAAAAAAAAAACAAGTAATATAAATATCACATGCAACATAATACATAAAAAAAGGTTAAAAAAATAATGAAGATATGATTTAATATACTCGTACATAAATATGATTTCTCAAGCTCTCAAATTATGACATAATTATTAATTATTTTAATGAAATGAATAAAATAAAATGGTTGCGTGTTCTTATGTACTTGTGAAATAAACATTGGATCATTGCTGTACAATGAAATGCAGAATATTTGAATGTGAGGAAGCGCGAGACGAACCAGCCGCAAAAACTGATAACTGAAGAGATCGTGCTTTGCAGATAATGAGATTTAAAACAGTCGTGAGGAATAACATCATAATGTGAAAATTTTCGCATTTTGTTTCACAACTAAAATTTCACTTCCGAGACTACAAAAGTATAACTTAGAAAAATTGAAGGCATTGGGTATCGATCTCAACACCTCTCATATGATAAGTTATCTAAACTATTCCCCTTGTAGTTTTTTGTGTAGAATTATCATATGGGAGCATCACTTTGATTTTTTCGATCAGTCTTTAATTGATCAATATGTTATATTTTATTTATAAATGATTAACATCAAATTTTAATGTATGTTTAATTTTTTTTTAAATAGTTACCCATTGTGAACAAGTTGGTGAACGGATAAAGAGCTAAATTGTATTAATTTAAAAAACTTATCGATATTTACTATAAACTAGAAAAACATGGACTACGGAAAGATGTGCATTGTACACTTCTTGAGTTATTTCTGCGGTGCAGTGGTTTCTTACTTCGCGAAAGTCAATATTCTTTATATACTGAAGTAATCAATCCAATTCTAGTATATCTATACTAATATATAAAGAGGTAAAGTTTGTAAGTTTAGATGTAGGAGGTAATCTCCGAAACTACTCATCCAATTTCAAAAGTTCTTTCACCAATATTTAGAATGGGCTTTCAGGGTGGACAAAGACTATATATTGTCCAGTTAAAATAAAAGGGCTTTCCATGGTAACCTATTTTATAATTGAATTCTACGAAAACTAGTCGAGTCATACGTTTTTTACGCTGCCTTAATGGTAAGAGATATTTACTTTCTATAGAGAAGATGTAAAACTCAAAAAGTTATATTAAAAAATCCGCAACGACATATGTATATATGTTATGGTTAATACACAAATTGATAACCACCATAACCAGAACCATATTTCAAATATACTGCTCATTTAGAAACCGTATATTAAACTAATAACTAATAAAAGTCTAGCAAAGAAGCTGGGACGACTACTGCTACTACTCACAGAAAAAATATTGTAATCTACACGTTCTTATTATTATTATTAAAGGCTTTAAAATATGTCAATAAAATTTATCTAATGTACCTAATTTAACAGGCTAGGTTGATTTCCGCAGAGTTCAAGTAATTTTTGGGTGAATTTATAAATAATGCTACGTTAATATACGCCAACATTTTTTATTAATTTATCTAAAGTTTCGCTTAGTAATATATTGATCAACCGGCCGCAAGGCGACGTTGTTTTCAAAGTGACGCGCGACAGGCGAGACAGAGACGGCGTCCCACCCCGCGACGCCGACGCCAGGAGCTTTGTGAGTCCGAGGGCCTTCGATACTTGACTTTCTACCACGAAGAAAGATTTTCCACGTCTCTACCTCGAAGAAAGAGATGGACGCTTTCGTTGGCGACGTGGTAAAAACCCACAGAATTATTACATATAAATATACGTATTTAGTATTTACTATATTGCAGCTTTCAAAGGAATGATTGCTCTGTGATGTAAATCAATATATAGTATATATATATATATATATTATATATATATATATATATATAATATAGGTCCTTACATATGAAATTGACGTTTTGCCGTACTGGCAAATTTGATTTCAAATATCTTCTCTTTGGTTAGGAATTCCAAATCCAAATTTATACAGCTATTTACTCATGTATTTGTGTTTTGAAAATTATAATTCATTTGTTTTTTTCTCAATTGTTTTTTTCTTTGCGTCACTCAGTTTACAAAATGAAAAACTTGAAATATCGCGTTATTTACGAGTACGAGTTCCACCGTGGCATCAGTGCTGCAGAAACGGCTCGAAGGATTAATGATGTGTATGGCGACAGTGCCGCAAAAGAAAACACAGTGCGGTTTTTGGTTCCAACGTTTTCGTTCTGGAAATTTCGACCTGCAGAACAAGCCCCGTGGACGGCCGGACACCAAAGTTGATAATGAAGAATTGAAGGCTATTGTGGAAGCGGATCCATCGCAAACCACATCCGAGTTAGCTGCAGGCTGCAGTGTTAGTAATAAAACTGTTTTAATCCACTTTAAGCAAATTGGTAAGGTGAAAAAGCTTGAAAGGTGGGTACCTCACGAATTGAGTGAAGCAAATCAACAAACGCGCGTTGACTGCTGCGTTGCATTACTCAACCGGCACAATAATGAAGGGATTTTAAATCGAATCACTACCTGTGATGAAAAGTGGATCCTGTACGATAATCGGAAGCGCTCATCGCAACGGCTGAACCCTGCCGAACCAGCCAAACCATGCCCCAAGCGAAAATTGACTCCAAAAAAGTTACTTGTGAGCGTTTGGTGGACTGGTGCTGGTGTCGTTCACTACAGCTTTCTTAAATCTGGCCAGACGATTACGGCAGATGTCTATTGTCAGCAACTGCAAACCATGATGGAAAAGCTAGCTGCTAAACAACCGAGGCTGGTTAATCGCTCTAGGCCACTGCTGCTTCATGATAACGCTAGACCACACACTGCACAACAGACGGCTACCAAATTAGAGGAGCTTCAATTGGAATGTCTAGGACATCCACCGTACTCTCCGGACCTTGCCCCAACAGATTACCATTTTTTTCGAAATTTGGATAACTTCTTGCAAAGAAAAAAATTCAACTCCGATGGGGCAGTCCAAACCGCCTTCAAAGATTTTATTGATTCCCGTCCGAATGGTTTTTTTAGTAAAGGGATCGATGAACTACCTATGAGATGGCAAAAGTGCATAGATAGCAATGGTACATACTTTGATTAAATAAATATATTATAATAAAAAAAAATCGGCTTTATGTTCCTTCCATACTAAACGCCAATTTCATATGTAAGGACCCAATATATATATATTTTTATCATCGTATGATATTACTCTTGTTGCAAAATTATTGAACGTAAAATTCAGATAAGTGTGTGCATTTTCCTGAATATAAATATTTTTAATAGTGCAATTTAACAGTATTAAAATTATTTTTATATTATGCAGTCAGTTGTAAAAAAAATGGATCTTGAGAGGATCAAGAAAAGACAAAGCATTAGAATGAGCGTTGAATATGATACAAGTATTGAGACAGTTTATCAATTTATATGTCCTGACCTAATTAGCTAATTAATAAAACTTTCATTAATTTGAAGTGTTTTATCTGCCTCCCACAACTTTTAAAAATTTGATAGATGTGTGGTTGTTGTTGGGTGAACTTTGCATTGTGTAAAGTGATCACTTAAGCCAGCGACAGGTAGTAAGCTCTGTGGACGCCCAATTGATTTTCTAACAATTTACCATTATTCTTTTAATTTATTGCAGCTTTTAGTTACAATAAATTAAAAGAATAAATATTATTATTTTACACTGCATATGGAAAAAATCTAAATTTAAGTCAATTTTCCTGATTTCAGCTATTTATTAAAAACGCAATGTATTTAATATACAAGCACTTTTTCTATAATAATTGTTGATAATATTTTATACGGCTGAGTAGTATTGAATACAAATAAATACGGTTTAATTATTTGATTAGAATAAACATTTTTTTAATCAATTGCCGCCGTGATTAAGAATTGAATCGTTATTGTTTTACGCCGCCAGCTGATTATTTTAAAGTTGTGTTGAACGCATTAATGAAGGGGTGAGCGAGCGAGGGTCGAGCGGGGGGCGGGCGCGGAATAAAGTTATGGCCGCCTTTGAAGTGGCTGCGATAACGCGATATTAGCCAGCGTCAAACGCCAAACAAACCGACGGATGACAAAGGAAACAGCCCCGGGACACTCGAATATTGCGGCCTGCGCGGCGACACCTCGCTCCACAGAGCGCGAGCGGTTTCCTCGCCCGCGGACGAGTTTGTCAATGAGTGTTTGAAGCGAATACAACCTTCAACGTACAACCTTCAACATACCACAAAAAAAAATTATTCAAAATATTAGTTTGTCCAAGTTTTTCATAACACAGTAATCGATTTTGTCCCAGGGATATCATTAATCAAGACATATTATATATAACAGATTAATAGTTAACTTTGTAAAAACCACTACCAGATTTGAGGTCTACCGGTTTCGAGACGTACCCGTCTCTTCGTCAGGACCAACACTGCACCACTACATTCACAACACTACACACCTCAACCACAGTATTGTTACACTTCCACCAATAATTGATCACATGCGTGTTAGTCTTGTCAGGGACAACATGCACTGATTAGCCTAATGAACCTAAAATCCTCAACAAAGTTAACTAACAATCTGTTATAATGTCTAACCACAAAGTTAATGCTTTAAATATTAATAATATCATATTATATATTACTTTAAAAAAAATTCCAATCCAAAATCGATATATATTAGTGACATCTGTGGTTGATTAAGGGGAATGAGAAAGCTTTGTATGCCGGTCGCGCTTGTGACAATTACAATATACTTATGAAACGGGTTGTAAAACTTAAATATCTTTTTAGAATCCTTTCAAAATATTTTCTTCTCTAAAATCACTTATTCTTTAATACTGTTATCATGCCTATTGTCGTAGTCACCTCTTAAATATATGTCAATAAATTTATCTTATCTCAATGATCATTAAATAATATTAACCTTGTTACCTCTATTTACTTGTAACACATCATAGATAGTAATCATTCTTTTCATTCGTGTACTATCAAACTTCTCCATCCCGTAAGGGTAATAAAATGAATAATTTTTAATGTTTGGAAATGAAAAGAAATTTAACTCTGGAATTAATATATTTAACAATATTACCTCCATTAACTTTTCTCCTCTTCTCTCAAAATTCTCGTTACAACCAAACTTACACCAGTAACTTTGGCTCATTTTTTAATACCTAACCATTATTTATATTTGAACAGAATCAATGTGTAAATTCTAAAGTTATTAATTAATTCACTTTTTGTACAGGTATATATTAATATAGCGGTGGGTTTATTGCTAGTTGACAATTTCTTCCAAACAACCACACATTCAGTGGTACAATTGAAAAAGATTTCTGGATTAAAATGTATGCAGTGAAAACTAGCTCCAGGACAACAAGACAAATAGGAGATGGATGGTTAAAACTAGATTGCGGGAAAGGTAAAATTGAGTTTGCTTTTGAAGATTGTTGTGTTATGTGATGTGATGTCTGTGCTCAGTTGATTAGTCGATTGCACTTGGAATGATGGGCTGAAGAAAGTAGTATTTTGAATGGGGTGGACAGTGATTACTTATTGTCCCATTTTATTGGTTTTAATAATTATATTAAGTATTTAATAGTAGCTTGTCGGTCTAGCGATATTTTTGTATTTGGGATAGTAGTGATTTCTTCTCAAGGAATGAAGAATAATTACTGATTCGATATCTTAACGTTACACCCGTTTTTTAGATACATAGGTACAAACCCAGATTTTTCGTGAAATCGGATAGTACAATTAATTTATCAAAAACGTTATTTTTCTTCTTCTAATCTTGTTAGCAGCAGCTTGAAGTAAGCTGGACCGTGAATTTTCCGAAACATTGCTAAAGCTTTTTCAGCCAGGATGTCCTTCATTTTCCAGGACCTCGAGATGCAGGATCTCGTACACTCTGGACGTCTCACGTATGGCCAAAATGTTGTAATTTCGGGGTCTTGTAGTCGTAAGTCTTGGAATTCCGGTTCAATTTGGAAGGTGTTTGGCATTAAAACACCACGCTTTCCATACGGGTTGGTGAGTTTTCAATCAGCCGCCCTTAGAATAGGGAACAGACGCTATTTGTAGCCGCCCATTATGGGTCAGACGCTACTGCCTGTTGGTCTACGAGAGGTATTTTATTTCCCTCCTGCTCTCCATATCTGGCGAGCTTTCCCCTATCCGCCACCTGGGGATGCATCTCCTAGCGGTTGCAGGCTCCGCCGAAGGGAAAATAAAAGAGGCATCGGAAGACCTCAAAAGAGATGGGCCGATGATATTGTCGCTGTGGGGGGAAAGAAATGGCTACAATTAGCCAACAACAGCGAAGAATGGAAAAATAAGGATGAGGCCTATATCCAGCAGTGGAAAGACGAAGGCCAATGAAGAAAGAAGTAGAAGAAGTAGTCGTAAGTCGTCTGTAGATCCACACCTAAAATTCTTCAAGTCAATTCAGCATTGTTTCGGTGAGTGTCCATGATTCCACGTAGTATCGTATCGTTCGTTCGTCAATGCACCACCGTCAGAGCCTTACTGCACAAAGCGGGGGTTGAAAAACCGCCCCCTTCGCTCCCGTGTCGCAGGCTAACTTATGACAAGGGAGGCTGCGCCTCGGGGAATTTGTGCTCGTTGTTTGCGCGTTCGACGTTCGCGTACATCAAACGCCTCTGTCTAAACCTCAATTTTAATCTGCGTCCTCCCCACGGTTTACGTGTTTAATCTGTCGTTAAGTCAAACAGATAACGCTTTGAGAGGCTCGCTCCGTGGGACAACTCATTAGCCCGAGATTGCTGTAGTTGGGAGTCGCCCCGACACGTCACGCTGAACGCGTTTACACAGGTTTCAATTATTGGTTCGACATAGGAATGCGATTTATGACGTCACAGGAGAGGTTGAGGCATTCGAGATGTGGATCTATAGAAGAATTCTCAAAATAAGCTGGATGGACAGAGTTACGAATGAAGATGTTATGGCTCGGATGAATAAAGAAAAAGAAGTTATTAAAACAATAAAAATCCGAAAACTTCAACATCTAGGACACGTGATGAGACATCCAGAGAAATATGAGATCTTTCATCTCATAATGCAGGGTAAGATTGCCGGAAGTCGGGGCCCTGGAAGAAAGAGGACTTCATTGCTGAAAAACTTGAGACAGTGGTTTGGCCAGTCTACTGTGGAGCTGTTTCGGGCCGCAGTAAACATAGCCAACATGATAGCCAACGTCCGGTAAACGGACAGGGTACAAGAAGAAGAAGAAAGGAGAGGTGAAGCTTGTCTCCATTTGAACAATGTTTTCATAGACATAGTTATGCTATTTATGACGTCACACGAGAGGTAATATTTTAGTAAAGTAACTTGTCTCCATTTCAACAATGTTTTCATAGACATAGGAACGCGATTTATGACGTCACAGGAGAGGTAATATTTTAGTGAAGCTTGTCTCCATTTGAACAATGTTTTCATAGACATAGGAACGCGATCTATGACGTCACAGGAGAGGTAGTATTTTAGTGAAGCTTGTCTCCATTTGAACAATGTTTTCATAGACATAGGAACGCGATCTATGACGTCACAGGAGAGGTAGTATTTTAGTGAAGTTTGTCTCCATTTGAACAATGTTTTCATAGACACAGGAACGCAATTTATGATGTCACAGGTGAGGTAATGTTTTAGTGAAGCAACTTGTCTCCATTTGAACAATGTTTTCATTTGAGGAATGTGCTTACCGCATACAAAGTTATTTGGAACACATCAATAACTTCGCAGGACTATATTTCTGCCTTGATTATGATTCAAAAATGTTCAAGCAGCCATGACATTAATATCATTATTTATGGAGATCATTTTTTGAATACGAAGGTTTTTATTATTTTATTTGACTTGTATTGAAACAATATAAGTTATTGTAATGATAGTTGAACGTTTTGTAAAAAATAAATCAGAAATATTGAAAAAAAAATGCAAATTTTGATGTCGCATGTCTCCATAACTATTGATATTAGTCATGGTTTCTTGAACATTTTCGATTTATAGTCAAGGCAAGAATATAGTCCTGCGAGATTATTAATGTTTTCCAAATAACCCTGTATACGTATCTGTCAGTGGCACTGTAGTGGGCATAAACTTAGGTCCTGCTGTTACCGAGAAAATGATCATTAAAAAAAAATTATCGTCGCTCATGAACGTATTCATATTGTATAACTTAGGTACATAGAAGAAATTAAAAATACCGATTAACTAATTCATATTATAAACAAAAAAAGAACTGAATTTATACTATCAATTGCAATTAACGAACTCAATAATGGAAATAAAGGTAATAATAGTTTTTTCAATAATATTTTATATTATCAATAATTTTAATAATTATTGTAATAATAAAAAAGGTTTATTCCAAATCGGATATGCTACATTATAGAAATTTTATTTCTTCGTGAGTACATCACTTTCTTTTCTATCTCGGACAAACACGTTTACTAAGATGAATGGGGAATGTCATAAAGAATGGGCATAACGCGGCTATTTTGTTTTTGTTTTTTTTTTTTTAATAAGTTTCCAATAAAGTAATAGTTCTATATAACATTTATCAAGTGCAATAAAAAAATAAAAAAATGAATAGTCCGCTTCTAAAAAAACACAAAATTTCTGTATCAATTTCACATCCTCAGGGTGGTGCATCTCTTTAAAGAATAATATACAATTAATCAAATAAAAACATTTTTATATATGTAAATAGTAAATATATATATATAAATAAATCGAGTAATGGAACTGAACTTAAAAAATAAGTAAAAAATTAGTTTAAACAATTTTATTTGTCATAAATACCTATGTCAAATTTTTGGGTGAAATTATAACCTTTTTTTAAATCCTACAATTGTTCAATTTTATATTTTTTACTTCCTTTCTTTTAACTCGTGGCGTCTGCTTGTCTGCTTGTCTGACGAAAATACCTTGGATCGATTTTTAACCCTTTTCCCGTGATCCAATCGAGCTGAAACTTTGCAAGTAGACTCGTGGCGACGATCTAGAAGATCTATTAAATTTTCGTTGAAAAAAATAATAATTATAGTATAATTTTGGATTTTTAAATTTTTTAATGTTTTTTTCATACAATTCACTAAGTTGTACGGAGATTCCGACGCATATGGTAGACACGAAACCCGAAAATGAGAAAGTGAGTATTGTAAAAACTTGTTTTTTATGGGTTACTTTTTTCTAACTTTTTTAGTTCATTTACTAATATTATACAAAAATTATAATTTTTTTATTTTAGACGAAAATTGGGGACCCCAATTTTTCCGCCAATTGACATCTCCGGTAACGACGCACAACATTAATGTCTAAAATATGTTTTGTTAATATTCTAATTTTTTTATGAAAAAAATAAATTACATTGCTAAAAGGTGTAATATACCATCCCTGAAGTTTCAGAAAGACTGGCCGTATATTTTATTTAAAAAAATCATAAAATCACCCAAATTTTGTGAAATCCCTGGTGTTGTAAAACGTGGAGAATATCTAAGGCTTTGAATATTATTGAATTGTAAAACACGTCTGTGTTCACACTGTTCTGTCCCCTTTTGTAGTTTCCTTCGGCTTGAACGAGCATTCGGCACGCGAAGCAGTCGAGTGATTTTATTCGACGCTGTCTTCCTCCACCGACAGCGCCGAGGAACGAACAAAATATTCTTCAAAAAGTTCAAATGCCAGGGCTCCACCAAAATAGTTTACAATTAAATGTTAAGATTTAACACATCGCAGATCGGTGGCCTACTTTAACTAATTGTCTAAAAACTTAGTAATCCGGAACTGTTCCTAAAATTGTATTTAGTGATTGGCGTTAGTCTGAATATTATTCTCAATTCATTTTATCATTTAATAATTTTCATTATTAATTATTAATAAACTGAAAAAAGTGTATTTTTGTAATTCATTATTAATTATCAATCAATCGTAAAAAGTGTATTGAGTAACTATATCATATTCAAATGTTCACAAAATACTCAAACTTTGTACTTTAATGTCACTCTACGACCATCTATTAGGGTCATCAAAAAAAGGAATTTTGATGTCTCACGAAGACTAGCTATTTATATGGGAAAGTAGGTATGGAAGTCTCTGGGCGTTTATATTTTTATGCTTCAACAGACCTAGATGCCTAATTACAGAAGCGAAACACATTACAAAACACCCGGCATATATATATATATATATGTGTGCTATGCAGAAAAAAAAGAATATATATACAAAACCATATCATATAAACATAGTATCATTACTATTAGCGTCATCTATGCATACTATGTCATGGGAATTACACATTTTCAATCATATATATTACATACATATATGGTTGAAAACATTAAATAAATAAATAAATACAACTTTAAGAAATTTGATAATGTGTGCATGTTGCATGTGTAGCGGTGGAATTGGTGATCGTTGCGTTGTGTTAAGTGATCACTTATGTCATCTAATACAGGTCATAAGCCCTATGGCCACTCTCTAAACATGAGGTGTATAAAAGCAAAGGCAGCAATATCCGATAAATTAAAAAATAATTTGAATGCAGTCACTTTACTTTACTTTGATTACTAATTTAAAATGTACTGAATTCTAGATTTTATGTATCTATCCTTTCCAAAATCATGTTTCGTATTAATTTATTGGTTATATTTTTTATAAAATCTAGATTTGAGTACATTCCACATAAATTAAAAATCTTTGATGACTGCATTAATTTTTTTTTTTTGGATATTGCTAATTTCCCATATAATCTGTAAAACACCCGGTTTAATAACACCGGTTTTTTCCCATATAATCTGTAAAACACACTCTCATCTCTGTAAAACATTTATAATTTATCTTAATTAATGATTATCCCTCTGTGGACAAAATCCAGTAATTGTGTTCTTAGAACATACATATAAAAGTATTGTTACAAAATTTATTTTTTACATTTTATATTCCTTTGCTGTATGTATTGTTTTACTAATAATTTTGAACTGTTACTAAGGTAAGGAAATCCTTTACCTCTGGGGCCAGGTGTAAAGGGCGCAGACCTCCAGGGCCCGACTTAGTGAGCCATGAAGCCTCGCTAATTTATGCCGACCCAGCCTAATTCAAATGGTCCGCCTCTAAACCTTTTGCTTTAAAATAATGCATTTTAAATATTATTTAATTATATTGGCCCGTTGGTGCGATATGTGTTACATGTTATATCTATTCCGTGAATTGTGGGTTATAAAATCAAAGGCAGCAATATATATATAAATGTTTTGAATGCACTGACTGAGTAATACTAATTAAAAATATACTGGATACAAGATTTTATGTATCTATCCCTTACAAAAATCTTACTTCCTATAAATTTATGGGTTATGTTTCCCATAAAATCTCGTTTTTTTTCATATTTATTAGAGACACTAACAGGATTATAGGTACATGATACACCTAATAATAAAACATTATAAATGAAGACTATGCCCATGATCCCAATTACAAGTGTCTTCAGCACGCTCTAGTAACATGTATTTTTGCGTTTAAGTACCTATATTTTACATGAACATTTATGTGTATTGTATATTTAGGGTTTGAATGTAGTGCGATTAGTATTTAATTAACTCAGTAACTAATTCAGTACATTATAAATTAATATTCCTTGATTTGTATTACATTAAACTTTTTTGGATATTGCTGCCTTTGCTTTTATACCCCATATTTTTAAAAATAAGTAAGAAGACTTAAATTGGTATTTTATATCATCTGCACCAACTGAGTCTGTAGTTCTCAGAGGCAGAAATACAAGGCATAGATAACCTTTAAGAATAAGTTTTCATTCTCACTTTAATACTTTAGTTAAAGATTTAGCAAAAATATAAAACCAATACTAATTAAACTTTTTTTTAAATCTCTCTGAATTATTATTTCATATTTTTACTCAGAGATAATGTTCTATCGTAATTTAAGCATTAGAAGATATCAGTGATATGTTACAAATAAGAAGTGTTCTTTTTAAGGTATAATTTTGTTGGAAAGATAATTGTATGCTATGAGTGTTTAAATATTGTTTTTTTTGAGGTTTGTTTTTCGAATTGGTTACACGTTTTTAGTCAGTTTTGAGTTAAGCTGATTTGAGCTCAGTTTCTTTTGCCATTTCACCGTAATTGGACTTTCTTAAGAATTCGGCCCGAAAATCGTGGTATCGTTATCACATTTAAACACTAATGGCAATAAATTATCTTTCCAATAGACGCAATATCATGACCATCAACAAAGGCAGTACCAGGATTTGTATGTATTTAATTTAATTTTAAAGTTCTATATCTCTTAAAAACATCCTGTTCATAGTTTGTAATAAATTGAGTTGAAGATTATTATTTTAAACATAACACTTAAGAATACAGCCGTACACCCTTATTTATTTATCTAATAATTTCGTTATCTGCCCGTAACTTACTGGAGCAACAACTTAAGATAATTAGAGTGTAACAGACAACCACGTAAGAGTCGTTATTATTAATTTAATAATATTATTATTTTCCGTGATTTATCACGGGTATACGGCTAGTTCTATGATTATAAAAGCATGATTTTTCTAATAGGTGTCAAGAAAGAATGTTGCATTTATTTACTTGTTCCTACGCAGAGCTGATACACAATTTAAATAAAACTATGCCTGTTTGTCTCACTAGAAGATCTGTGTTGAAACGTAACATCATTTCCCAAATTCAGAATATTTTGAGTTTGTTCAAATCTTTCAGAACAGTGCTGGATTTATGTCACAGAGACATTATTAATCAATTAGTGTATATTATAGATCTCACAGAGACGAAACTGTATTAATTATGGGAAAGTAGGTATAGAAGTCATTTGGGTGTACACAGGACTTATGACCTGTCTTTTTATGGTTGGCTTAAGTGATCACTTTACACAATTGTAACATTCGCCATTTCCACCCATGATAGAATATACCATGCTTATTCATTTTTTGGAAGTTGTATATATGTTCAAATTGCGTGGAAAGCTTTCATATATGAATCCTTTTCCATGCGGCCTGTACAAAGCCATTTTCATTCCCCTAAATCCCCACAGATGTCGCTAATGAGAAAATCTACATTGATTTTTTACGGAATTTTGAGAGCAATATACTTTATTGTGTGTAATGAAATTCATCCGAATACTTGCATTACACTACTTTCTATACCTACTTTCCCATAATTAATACAGTTTCGTCTCTGTGAGATATCTATAATATACACTAATTTCCCAAATATTATTTATATTTTTTGAAGTAATTAAACAACTTTTATTGCTGCATTGTTCTGTCTGCACAAAGCGCCAATAAAATAAAATAATAAAATCAGCGCTGTATTGACCTCGGAATGTGCGCATGTGAACGTTAATAAACTACCCCGGCAATATTGCCCGGGAGTTGAAGGGGTCGCCTCCCCTCGCGTCACGCAGATAGCGATAGGTATTATGTTCGGGCCCGGCCGAGTAAGTGATCGCACGAATTTATGAAACCGTAAGTTTTTTTTATGCTCCGAGTCCCGCAGCGATCGCCAACACTTGCTTTCATCGATCACAGCGTCCCGGGGGGAGCAAGCATCCTTGACTAAACTGCGCCGCTGTAAATATTTAATGACCCGAGTGATTTATTAAGCGATGCAGAATGCATTTATTTTCGTGTTAATTAATGTTTTAGGATTAAATGTCGCAAGAGTAACGTCCAGAAAGATGGATTTTTTATTCAGTAATATTTATAAAATTTCGCGTAAAATAATAATAAAAATAACATAAACAAAGACATCGTAAAAGCATTAAAAGATACCACGAGGATCAATTAAATTCTTACTATTTAACCAATTATTTGCAGCTCTGTAGGTAATAATATTTAATTAAGATGTTAATATTCAGCCAATTTAATTAGTATACGTGCAATATTTAGTTAAACCTACATAATAAAGTACTTGTGCTTAGAAATATCTTACGGAAAAAAATACAACCAGTGAATCCTACAGAAAGTAATTATTTTTAATGTAAAATTGTTACGTTAGATGATGGCTGTGTTAGAAAATATCACTTGAAATAAGATAAAAAGTGAACATAGTCTAATTTCATATAAATAAACATGCGAATGGAATAATTTTTCTCTCTCGAAATTAATTAAATAAAGGAATATACCTAAGTGTTACATGGGACTTGACGAATATATTATATTATGAGAATATAATGAACGGATTGTGTTATTATGTATTCTCTCCTGATGCTGGTGTAGGTAGGTACTATCTATATTTATATAAAGTAATATTTATATAAATTACAACATTAACGACATTATCAATAAACTGTGGAGTGGAACAAAAAATAAATGGAGTAAGCCTAAGAGATAGAATTAGAAACGACGAAATCAGGCGCAGAACTAGAGTAATGGATATCATGGATTGTGTAGCGAAGCTAAAATGGCAATGGGCAGAAAACGTTGCAAGACAGGATACTACAAGATGGCCTCCCAGAGTTCTGAAATGGAGACCTTGGGAAAATAAGAGAGGCATCGGAAGACCTCAAAAGAGATGGGCCGATGATATTGTCGCTGTGGGAGGAAAGAAATTGCTACAATTAGCCAACAACAGGGAAGAATGGAAAAATAGGGAAGAGGCCTATATCCAGTAGTGGAAAGACGAAGGCTGATGATGAAGAAGAAGAAGATCAATAAACGCTTTTTTCCTCATTTAAAATCAATCCATCACGGAAAACGAATTGATGTCATGACTGCGTTCAGATATTGTTTATCACGAATTTCTCACGTGATCAGAATACTAGAAACCAGACTACTAAAGAAGATCATGTCCTTCCAGCAATCCCAGCTTCAAAACGTCAAGCCTCCCTGAAAGCGAACCTTCAAAATACCAATATTGAGCGATATTTAGGTACTGCAGGTGACTGGCCTGGAGGACAATGGTATAAGTAACGTGTAAAAAATTGTTGTATGTAAAAATGTTTGTTTAAATGCATAATAAACGTCGATTCGTCGGCAGTGAAAAATTGAAAGACATTCTTCGGAGATTGTTGAATACACAACGGAAAAAGTGGTAAGTTGACGAAAAGATCTGAAGAATATGGAAATTTGGAATAACACTCACTCATAGGAATCGCAGTGACAACAACATATTTTTACTCCCTTTATATTAACTCGTGGCGTCTGATTGCTTGCCGTCAACAAAAACATGGATCGATTTTTGATCCTTTTCCCGTGATCCAATCGAGCTGAAACTTGGCAAGTAGACTCGTGGCAACGATCAAGATGATCTATCAAATTTTCGTTAAAATAATTAATAATTATAGTATATTTTCGGATTTTTAGAAATTTTATTGGTTTTTCAAATTGGAATCATTAGAAAAGTTTGATTACGGCGGCCCGATAACGTAGTGGAATATTTTCTAAATTTGAATTACTCCGTTGGTATGCATAATAGGTACTTTACTACGAATGTCGAAAATCTAAATTGACTGACTAATGTTTTTAAAATTTAATCTTCAAAGCACGAAGTGTCTTATCAAAGCTCAAAACATCTGACATTTTAGAAATATATTAAATTACTGTAAGTTTAGTGTTATGTTATATTTTTTAATTCGTCTTGAATTGTTGTTATATTTTACAAAGAAAGGGAGTATAATAAAAACTTAGTTTTTATGGGTTACTTTTTTTACTCCCTTTATATTAACTCGCGGCGTCTGCTTGCTCGACGAAAAAACTTTGGATCGTTTTTTACCCCTTTTCCCGTGATCCAATCGAGCTGAAACGTTGCAAGCAGACTCGTGGCGACGATCAAGAAGATCTATCAAATTTTCGTTAAAAAAAAATTAATTATAGTATAATTTTGGATTTTTCAAATTTTTAATGGTGTTTTTATACAACTCAGTAAGTTGTATGGAGATTCCGACGCATCTGGTTGACACTAAACCTGATTATAGCATAATTTTTGATTTTTGGAAAAATTTTATTACTCCCTTTCGTAGCGTCGCCCGACCGAAGCCCAACGCGTAGGTTAAGCGCCAAACCAGTTTCCACTAGTAAATGAGAAAGGGGGTATAATAAAAACTTGGTTTATATTGGTTATTTCTTTTTTTAAGTTCTGAACTTATTTCCAATGGAAATAGCATACATTATTTAGTTTAGAGGGCTTATTAACTCATTTTTGACAAAAATGTCAGTTAATTTTGTTTTCTTCTTCTTCTTTTTTTTGTCTTTTTTTCATTTGTCAGCCAATCGCGTTAAATGTTCGGAGCTGTAATTCGCACGCCCCTAGTGAGGCTGCGAGTTGTGACAATGCCGACCTCAAACTTGGCTCCCCGCCGCGGGGTGGGGGAGGGGGGCGGCGCATCCGAGCGTGGATGATTCTACATTTAAAGATATTCATCGGAATATGGCATCACTTTGCGAAATATTGTAACTGTCAATCATGGCATTACGGCGGCATTGTTACCCGCCACGCGGCGGGCGCCACGCGCCGCCCGGCGGCGAGGGGCCCTCTGGAGGGTACCTACGTAATGTTTAAAAATTACGTAAGAGCGATTTGATTTTTAGTGTTTCACAGTTCAGAAAAACTAACCCATAAAAACCAAGTTTTTATTATACTCCCTTTGTTTGTTAATTAAGTTTACCATCACGTAATTAAATAATTGATTGACTGAGAATGAAACATGTCTAGACAAATATGTATGTCAAAAATCTCTAAAAATATCTCTTTATTTTTTGATTTCTTCCCAAAAAAAACCGAAGTGTGTTGTCATCTGTGAACCAATTGTCATAAATTTTCGAATTCGTAGTGAACTATTATACCTACCGACGGAGTAATTCAAATTTTAAATATTCCGTGACGTTATCAGGCCGCTGTTGGTAGTAATCAATCTTTTGTAATGATTCCATTTTGAAAAAAATAACCCGTAAAAACCAAGTTTTTATTATAATCCCTTTGTTTGTAAAATATAACAACAATTAATGACGAATTAAAACATATAACATAACACTAAACTTACAGCAATTTAATATATTTCTAAAATTTCAGATATTTTGTGCTTTTATAAGACACTTCATGCTTTGAAGATTAAATTCTAAACACATTTGTCAATTCAATTTAATCAAGATTTCGATAGATTTGTGAATTTTGCTGTCATCTGTGAACCAACTGTCATAAATTTTCGAAATTCGTAGTGAAGTACCGATTACATATACCGACGGAATAATTCAAATTTTAAATATTCCGTGACGTCGTCAGGCCGCCGTTGGTAAGTAGTAATCAAACATTTGTATGGTTTCCAATTTTAAAAAATCAATTAAATTTTCTAAAAATCCAAAATTATGCTATAATTATTAATTTTTTTAACGAAATTTGATAGATCTTCTTGACCGTCGCCACGAGTCTGCTTGCTAAATTTCAGCTTGATTGGATCACGGGAAAAGGGTTAAAAATCGATCCAAAGTTTTTTCGTCAGACAAGCAAGCAATCAGACGCCACGAGTTAAAAGAAAGGGAGTAAAAAATAATGCAAGACCATCTTCCATGTTTGTAACAATGTTGTATTATTATATATATATTATAATATATACATTTTAATATTATAAACATGGACATTTTAATATTATAAAAATAGGTAATATGTGAGGTATAAAAGCAGAGGCAGCAATATCCAAAAAAAATTGACCGCAGTTATCGGGGATTACTAATTTAAAATGTAGTTAATTTGTGATTTAATAGAAAACAGAGCCAATAAATTTATAGGAAACATGATTTTGCAAAAGACATTTTAAATTAGTAATCCTCGGTAACTGCATTCAAAACATTGATATACACTGAGATATTGCTGCCTTTGCTTTTATACCCCTAAAGACATCGCTCATAATAAAACAATACCTCGTAAGCCATTTAATACAAATTTTACAGGGGATGCAAAGAAATGGGTAATGCCAAGATTCTTTACAATAATTAGGATACGAGGAATTGCTTTAATGGAATACGAGACACAAATAATTGTTTTTATTATACAAACTTTTCCCAGATTACATATCCATACATTTTGAAGACAAATACACAAAAAACTTGATTTTGATAAAAGTTTGGTAGGTATGCGAGGTATTGTTTTGTCATGAGCGATATGTATTTTGATAATTTCAAAATAATAACTTAGAGAATTAGTAAACAAATTCAGCTTCTTAATGATTAAAAATAAATAAAAAATAATGCAAGCATATCGGCATCTCAGATATCGAAAGTCCCTGCGTAAACTAGAACTTCTGACGTACACCAAAAACGCATTTTCAACTTTTTTGTACCAATACGGCCCTCATAGCCTATTGGACATGACACTGGTTTCTCACACAGTGGGTCCCGGGTTCGATTCCCGGTGAGGTCACAATTAATCTATGTGATTTACTCAAGCCGGGGGGGGGGGGATGTTTTATGGTATATTTCGCTTCTGTAATTACGCCTCTTGGCCTGTTGATAAAAATATATAAAATACAAAATATGAAGAAAAAAAATTGTACTGGTGATTTCTTCAGAGAAACGGGTGTTTCAAATTTTTTTATGTCCCTTCATAAACAAAATGAAGGCTGTGTATATAATTTTATCAAATTGATTTGTGTCATTTTTTTAATTATTGTTTTTTTAAGTAAATGATATCGATTAATTAAACGAGAAAAAAATTAAAAATGGAGAGATTCTACGAAGCGAGAATGCTGAGTTCTCGGACTCGATTAAAAGATAAAAATGATGAAGAAGAAGAAGAAAAATCATCAATTTGAATGAAATACAACGAAAAATAAACAAATATATTCTTAACTTTAAATTTACGTAGTGTGATTTTTAAAAGGATTTAAATAATGTTTAGTTTACTCCTTCCAATCTAAAAGTGTTCAATTTATCCCTCAATTTCTCCTTTCAAATTGTTTAAAAATATTCAAACAATATTAGCAGATTGGTTTACAGTGGAGGCGAGTTGAATATCCGCTTGCGGTTGGGTCACAATAGCCAGGAACGGAGTACGAGGGCTGGAGCTTTATTACAGCGCGGTGGGACGACGGGAGCCACGAGCGTGCCCCTTTGTGTGCGGTGGCGTTACTCGACGCCCTTAACCGATAAGCCGCTACCGGAACAGCGCCGGAAAGGTCGCGGACTTGACATCCCGGTCGGCTGTTTTTCAATTCCGGCTTCGGTCTCCACCGAGGCGATCCTGCGCGTTGTGTGACATGAACTTTACACATTATAATACAATAAAACATCAATAATCATCAACTTTTCATCGTCTTTCCAATAAAGCCGATATTGCATTTTATAGTTGTATCCCGCGAAAAAAAAAAACATATGTGGGGTATAAAAGCAAAGGCAGCAATATCAAAAAAAAATAATGCAATCATCGAGGATTACTAATTTATAATATAATAGTAAATTCAAGATTTTATAGGAAACATAGCCTGTAAGTTTAAAGGAAACACGATTTTGGAAGTGTTAGGTAGATACATAAAATCTACAATTCAGTACATTTTAAATTAGTACCCAATTCGGTGACTGCGTTTAATTTTATTTAGTTTTTTGGATATTCCTGGCTTTGCTTTTATAACCCACATCTAACTAATGTGTAAATGAAAATATTAGATTTAGTTTATTTGAATAATATGTTTACATTTTTTCTAGCGTAATCCGGTACCTACTTCTAAATAACATAAAAGTTAACTAAAATCAAATATATATAAATTTTAAAAAAGAAGTGAAGAACGAAGATTTAACGTATTTTATTTTACTTATTTATAACTATCCCTTTAATGAAACCTTAAAACATTTAAACCATTTTTGACGACCGGCATGTATGATTTTCAATAGAATTTAATATTATAATTACCTACATATAATTAGAAATTCTCGACTTAAGGTCATGTATACATTGTTTTAAGATAAGAGCACTTTGGAATATATGAATATGCTAAAAAATAAATTACTTGGTTCTGTACGAAATACTACGCTCACTCCCAATATGGAGAAGGTGATAAAAAATGAATTATGTTAAATGATGTCATTCTTATAATCCAGGATAAATAAAATAATAATGTAAGTTGTAGAATACTACGAAACCTTTTTGATTCTTGTACACAAACTTTTATATTCTGTTACTGTTTAACATTTAAAATAGTTGTTTTATGATTTACTAGGTGTTATAAATTGTGTATTGTGTAGTAAATAAAATGTATGGGTGTATCCGCAGACAAACATCTGGCAAGATGTTTTTATATTTTGTTACTTTTGTATTCTATTTCTGTTCCATTGGCATTTGAATAAGTTACTTTTTAAAATGTTAAAATGTTTTTATTTTTGGATAAAAATAATATGGGTATTAGATGAACTTCAATAGAATAGAGAACGTGAGTGTTAATCAAAAAAGTATTTTTTATTTTTTATATTTATAAAAAGTGATGCAATAAAATATCAAAAATTAAGAAACATATTTGTCCTACTTTTCTATAAGAGTGAATAGAAAATAATTACCTACTTATATGTATGACTTCATGAGAATAAAGTAGCTAAATTATATAAATTTGCAGATATGAAGCATAGATATACATTAATCTAAATAATACAAAATAAAATTGAATATAAACATTCATTCAATACAAGAAAATACATATTTAGCAAGTTGGCTATGATTTTTTTGTTTTTAACAGTAATATTGGAGTGGAAGATGCAGATTTGGTGTGAACAGACGTTTAGTAGTTAATAAAATGTATGGATTTACCTGAAGACAAATATCTACTAAGATGTTTTTCGGGTCTAGCTTATCATATTATTTTGTAATTAAATGATGTTAAATAAAAAAAATATTAAAAAATAAATCAACCTACATTTAAATTGGTTGATATGTGCGGGTAACCACTTGAACATGTTCTGATTTCTAATTTTTTTCTAAATTCTAAATTCTGATTTTTAAATATAAATTTAAAAATCAGAATTTGATATCTAACATAACTAATTCAAACAAACATTCTTTCTCGTAAAGATATCAAACATAAGTTTGATATCTTTACGAGAAAGAAAAAAATACCCTAGGAATGTTTTTTAAAATGTGTAAAAAAACTAAAAAAATGTGAGGTTTGTATTTTTGGCATTAATATCTCTTACTTATTATAAATATTATATTTATTGATATTTATTTTCCAATGTCAAACTAAAAACAAAGAATAATTTGATAAATTATTCTAAATTATCTACTGACTTGGTGGTATATGTTTTGTATAATTTTCACATATGATTACAGCATTATGTAGTTATCAATAACATGCACCTCCCAAAGTCATATCAACATAAAATATTATAAAATAAATAGCATTACTTTGCGACAGAATCTACGCAGTAAGTACACTAAGTACCTACTTATTTTTGTAGGGACGGATGTATGATTATCTTGAGATATAATTTTGTGTATGCACGGTATAATAAATTAATATATTACTAACTTTAACATAAATTAAACGTTCATTATACAATCAATGTTTAATTAATCTTTATAAAAAAATTGTATACTAAACTATAAAAAAATGACTGTACTAAATTTTTAAATTCGTTATTAACATTTATTTTGTGTGCTTAGATCTTTATTAGAAAAAAATATGGCCAATTATAGGTCTCCACGTTTAGAAATATGTTAATAATAATAAATATGTTATGAAATAAACTTAGGCATGTTAAGAATAATACAACAAGAAAGAATAAAAAATTTAAACAAAAGGTTCATAGGGCTTACGGCCTATCGTGTTTAAGTGATCACTTTATTCAATGTAACCTTCACCAATAATTCCACCCACGATTGACCGCCACATCTAACAAATTTTAAAAGTTGTATACATATCATTCATACACCCCGATCCATGTACGACTTTGCTAACGCCATCTGTGGTTAAAATTTGTCACTCGCATGAATCTGTAAATAGATGTCGCTGCTGGTAATGAGATGTCTACTTTTGACTACCAATAAATTTTAAAGAAATAAATTTTCTTAACAACCCGTAAAACACATTAAATCAATTATGTATTTACATAATCTTACATGATCACACTGCATTCATGCACTAAATATTAAATATACATAGGTATGCGTGTTGCTAGAGGAGGCCGAAGACACTTGTAGTTGTGATAGTGGGCTAAGTTTTAAATAATAATGTTTTGTTTTTCACCCCCTTTCTTTTAACTCATGGCGTCTGATTCTTGCTTGTCTGACGAATTTTTGTGACGAATTTGGACAGATTTTTAGCCCTTTTCCCGTGATCAATTTATATGCAAAATTTGTAAACCCTTGTTAATATCAAAAGAATGACCCATACCCAAAAGTTGGTTAGAAAATTCAGAATAATTATTGCTATTTAAACACCTTAAGTGTTACTTAACTCTTTCTTCAAAATTTCTACACGTTTTCCTACATAAAAATAAAATAAAAAAATATTTTCAATACAAAAGTGGTGAAAACTAAGTTTATTACTTCATTTCTTAACTCGTGGCGTCTGTTTGCTTGACGAAAAAACGTTGGATCAATTTTTAACCCTTTTCCAATCGAGCTGAAACCTTGCAAGCAGACTCGTGGCGACGATCAAGAAGATCTATTAAATTTTTGTTAAAAAATAATAATAATTATAGTATAATTTTGTATTTTGTCATATACTGAATTATTATTTTTTTAATGGTTTTAATGGTTTTAAATACTCCGACGCATCTGATTTTTATGAGTTAGTTTTTTTATGTGTTTTGTACCCAGTATTCTGTTAATGTCTTATATAAAAAAGTACTTAAATTGCATAATGTGTCCGACTACTTTTTGATATTTATAATCATCGTGCGTCTCGCTCTCCGCGGGGAGAAAATAATTCAAAAAGAACAATGGAAGCCAATTTTTCTTTCTCGGGCAACGCGTCGTAATAGGAAAAGTTGTGGAATTACGCAGCGCCGCCGTATTTGTGAGGGGAGAGCGCGTGGGGGAGAGGGTAAACGCTCCCGAGGGAGTCAATATTGGGTGCGAGATATTTTTAAATAAGTGGCGAATTAAATCTGAAAACAGCTTGATCGAATAATTTAGTTCATTGGTTTAGAAACGTCAAATTATTATTTTTTGAATGAAAATAATATACCTATTAGATGAACATCAACAGAATTTTTTTTTCAATATTTCTGACTTATTTTTTACAAAACATTCAACTGTCATTACAGTAACATATATCGATTATGAATAATTCATTCGTTTAAATACAAGTTAAATAAAATGATTAAAACCCGGCAGAAATTCCAATCGGCATGTTTTCCAGTTGGATTTCGAATGTTTTTATTATTTTATTTGACTTGTATTAAATGGAATGAATTGTTCATATTCGATATAAGTTACCGTAATAATAGTCCAACGTTTCATAAAAAATAAGTCAGAAATATTTTTAAAAAAATGCTAAATTTGGTATCCCATATCTACATAACTATGGATATTAGGTTGTTGCTTGAACATTTTCGACATAATCATATATTATAAGTCATATATATATAATTTATATTCATCTATTAATTGTACGAAATAAGTATTAATCAAAAAAGATATTTATTATTATACATTGGTTTTATATATAGGTACCTATAAAAATCAATGTCTGTCCGTCTATTTGTCTGTCTGTCCGTTTCCTATATAAATGTACTCCGTTCGTTAGATTCGACACAAATTTTGCATACTTATGCTTTAGGACCCGACGAGTAACACAGGTGACATTTCCTTAATCACTACCGTTCGACCGATCGGGCTCAAAATTAGCAAACTTATTCTTTAAGACCCGTCGGATACCATAGGCGATATTTCCTTCACTCATTTTACCCTTTCTCCACCCCCTTGATATATTTTCAATGCAAATCTGTACTGTTCAACCGATCGGACTCAAAATTAGCAAACTTATTCTTTAGGACCCGTCAGATAACATGACATAAAGTGACATTTCCCTCACTCTCTTAACCCCTTCTCCACTCCCTGATATATTTTCAATACAAATCTGTACCGTTCGATCAATCAGACTCAAAATTTGCATACATTTTATACATGTTTTTTAATTTCAAATATTAATTTATTGTGATCTGTTATTTTTCTGAGGGTTAGTTTAAAGAATTTAATGCCTAGATAACTAAAATGATTTTGTAGGAAAGATAAATTATAGAAGTCTCATAGAGACGAAGCTATAAATATGAGAAATATGTATGACAGTCTTTTCATACGATGGCCTAGGGCTTACAACCTGTATGAGCTGGATTAAGTGATTACTCTCACAATGCAAAGTTTACCAATTCCATCAAAAGAACATCCAAACATTATCAAATTTTGTAAAGTTGTATGTATTTGAAGGTTCTACAAACTGGAATCTTTAATGGAAGGGTTATGCTAGATACATCTGTAGTCTTTTCTCGTGAAATAGTTTATATAGATGTTCGCAGCTAGTACTTAATGATAGAGTCATCTTTTAAAAAGACTTCCATACACGTTTCTCATATTCATAGCTTCTTGCCTGTGAGACTAATATATAATTTATCTTAATTAAATAATAATCCCTCTGTGGATATATCCAGTAAAATCCAGAAAATACAAATAAAAAATATTGATAAAATGATTTTGGGTTGTAGTAAACTTAAATTTGAATTTATAATAATAATCATTATTCAGCTGAGCTTTTGTTTAAAATCCCTATAACTCTTCTTCTTCCACCCTTTATCCTATTGGGTCGGGCTCCCTGCACGGCATTAAAGATTGCAACTTTTCCTATAACTTGACGTTTTAATAATACAAAAACCTATTTATAAAAAATGCGTTGCCGTTCTCCGTCGAGTGCGGTTATTAATCAGATCAGAGACAAAGATATAAGTATAATCATAATAAATTATTTACCGTAAACACTTTTAACCTTTCAAAAACACTTATCGCACATCCCATAAAAAATTGCAGTAAGCGTTTTTCTGATTTGCGTTTCATTTCGAAATAGTGAAGTGTACATAATTCTTTATGCTCCATGAAAACCATATTAAAGCTGGTTTACCCCTTTCCTGCGAACGGCCACTTGTTTATCTTTTCAAAGGAAAAACTTAATGTCCGCCCTACAACAAATCTTCCTACCTATAAATATGCGTTAAGTTTGCAAATTTATTCAGAATAGACAGTTATATCCGTAACATAAAAAGAACCCTAGAACCAAAGGGAGTGAAAAAAAAAACGCTTATCAGGCCAGTGCTCATGTAGGCAGCTGAGATGTGGGTACTACCTAAGAGGAATTTTCGAGCGTTGCACATTTTTGAAATAAAAATTTTGAGGCGTATCTTCGGACCGGTTCTAGAAAATGGACTTTGGCGCAGACGTTACAACAAAGAGCTCTATTCTCTGTTTAAGGAGCTAAAAGTCACAAAATGTATAAAACTCGGAAGACTTCCGTGGCTGGGTCATGTGGAGAGAATGACCGAGCATCAAGTACCAATGTCCCTGCTGAACTCAAGGCCGATAGGGCAAAGGAGCTTAAGAAGGCCAAAGTTAAGATGGAGCGACAATTTTCATTTCTGTCTTGGAGCTTCTGAACTGGAGAGAGCTGGCACTAAGATTCTTGAGGAGGCTAAGACCCACCAGGGATTGTAGAGCCAAGAGTGTTGATGATGATGAAGATCGAAGTAAAAAAATAATATAATGACGCATCACCCCTGATGCATCGTAGGGTTTATCTTTTCAGTTAATTTAAAATAGAAAAAGTAATTTGTATGTATAACCTATCTGTAAACAATTGGTTTACTCACTATAGAAATAATTATTTTTCTGTTTCCTGGAGACTCGTAGATAGATTTTTGAGACTCGTTACCTTGCGTGACATTTTTTTCGCTACTCCTGCTCCATGATCGTCCGGTTTTCTTCTTATTTAGCATTGAACTGGTCTTGTAGAACTTCCTGAGCCACGATTTAATTAAATTAATACCAGGACATTGAATATCCTCTCCTCCGCGCAGAAGCAATTTAAAAAACGAAAAAACTTTTGGCCCGCCTGTACAACACTGTACACTTCTTCAATATTTACCTAATGAATATGGTGTTATTGGATGGGGAGGGTCATACTCGATTAAAATGAACCCCATAAGAATAATCTAAAGACCAATTATTAAAATAATTTTTAATAAACTGCAAAGATACGGAAGAGAAAAATTATTTAACTCATTTCAAGTTAATACAGTTGAGATAATTTATAAGAAATATTCGATATTATAAATATTTAAAGAAAAGAAAACAAATAATTTGAGCAGATATGAAAATAATATAAAAATTCCTAAATTTGGTGCCACATATTTTCAAAATGGTTTTCTATACAAAGGTAGGTATACTCAACTTTAATAATTTACAAACAAAATAAAAAAAACTAAAGACTATTTTAATAAAGTAAAGTACTAGTTATAGTCCCACTTCAAGAATATGCATCAATATTGCCACATCTTTTATATACCTACTTTACTTATAATTTTTATATTTTATATACCTATAATTCTCATTATCTATTAACACAGATTATACTACTAATATTACGATATTTACCTAATACATAAAAAATTTAACGTAGGAATTCTTTTGTAATTCAATTTTTTTATTTCACTGATACAATTTTTTTCTTTGTAAGTGATTATCCCTCACCACTCAGAAGAAACTTGATTCTATTTGGTGAGGTATAACATATATAATAATTTAATTCTCAATATCTATTATTTATCATTGTCGTAAAAAAATCTTATGTATTTCTTTACTAAATAAATTTTAAAAATTATACTCGTATGTTATATAAAATATGTATTAATATTATTATAAAATTTATTAAAATTTGTTTTTCTGTTATTCATTCGTATTGTTGCTATTAGTTATCTGAAATACAAGAATGTCTAAAAATAATCAAATATCTTGATGCTTGTTTCAACAACTAGCAAAATTTTATTATGGACACGTTGATCTCAATTTATTTTCTTGTGTTTTCCGTTACATGAACTCCTCGTTACTTATTGCGTAATAAAATCAATAAAGCCGACCTTGACACAGAGCACAAGATCACGTCAATTATGAAAATGATGTTCACAACACCATAGAGGAAATGATTCATACAGCCACATCCGGAAGTATTGAAGGTATTTAGACTTTGCTAGAATCCCGTGAAGATCCCTTAGCTGGTGAAGAGCAACAGGAAATGAATTGCAATAGTATTTCCCCAGACAATGACATCATAGAAACTGTGTTTTGTGCAAGATTTAAACCGAAAATCATTGAAAAAGCTCTTTTGTATGGTCAGTAGAGAACTAAGTGAAGTTGCTTCGATTATTTGAGAGTTATGGGCAAATTTTAGAAACGATGTAGGTACCAATAGTTGATTCTTTTTCAGTACAAAAATAAAAATATAGTTTAATTTTTTTTATATGACATTAATTTTGTAAGTATTGGTGTTAAAATAATTAATAAATATATAAAAAGATAAAGTTTGTGAGTTTGTAAGTTTGTATGTAGGAGGTAATCTCAGAAACTACTTATCCGATATCTTAAATTCTTTCACCAATATTTAGAATGGACTTTCAGGTTGGTTATACATTATCCAGTTAAAATAAAAGAGCTTTTCGTGGTGTCCTTTTTTACAACTAACGTTGACGAAAAAACGGTCGAGTGAATACGTTTCTTACGAACGCTGCCTTATCAGTAAGAGATAAATAAATGCTTTCTATAGAGAAGTTGTAGAACTTAAAAAGGTCTATAAAAAGTCTGGGACGATATATATCTATATGTTAAGGTTAATTCGCAAATTGATAAAATATATATTTAAAATGAATATTAATCTGTCGGGGGTAGTTTAAGTAGGTAATGTTAAATTCTTTTCAAAATAAATTTGCTTGTCGTCTGGAAAATTTATGTACCGAGATACAAATTGCCTTTTACACAACATTTTTTGGACGAGTAGTTTAGATTATATTGATTTTTCACTGATACTCCTATAGTCTTAAACTGAATTCCACGCGGGCGAAGCCGTGGGCACAGCTAGCTTATTAATAAAGTGCTGTTTCGTATTTAAAAATATATTCATTTTAGTCTCATTGTTTGAAAATTTTCACTTTTTATGTTTATGTGTATCCAAAACGTATTATGTATCCAATATAATATGAACAAAATAGGCTTTTCTATATCAAATGTTAGTTTACGCGGTTTACAACTATTGACTTTCGCTTCGGGCAACGGTTTGAATGGATGACACAACGGAAATAATTTAGAGTCCTGTTTTAAACGAAAAATAGATTTTAATTTAAACCCTCGCTAAACTTAATTAATATTTTTCACCGTATTTGCGCTTACTTGAAAAGGTATTTTACGTCCACCAATTGTAAATGTAATGCTTATTTACAAACTTTATGGTTTTGATCTAGGAACAAAAAATCCTTTTACTTTACGCAAAAACTAATAATTCAAATAATTCACATTAACTTACCCGATATTAGGCCTATCATAAGCTTGAACCAATGACTTGTATTGACGATGTAATCTTCGTATTGTTGTAAATTATTGTAAAGGAAGAAAATGACAATTGTGCAAATATTCTAAACGGTTGTTAATTTCTTAAAAGGAAGATCTTATATGATTCATCAAATCTTGAGTATTGAGAGGTATACAAGAATAGAACACAATTATGGGTACTTCAATTGGTCGAAAACACCTTCAGAACAGAACAAATCGAAGCAGAATGATAATAAGTAGCCGACGCTAGAGGATGAAGAAGATAAATAACATTTATAAAAATATATTGATTATTTTATTTGTATATATCTACTTTTATATTAGTATTTCACCTACATGTTTCGGAAATACTAGTATAAAAGTAGATATATACAAATAAAATAATCAATATTTAAAAAAACGTGAATCTACAATGTTGCTCAATCAATTGAAAAAATAACATTTAAACTAGCAGATAAGCAATCGGCGATAGCCGATAGTCAATAGATATTATGGAGATATTGCATATCTCCATGACTATATTTTGGGTAAAGGCAGAAATCTAGAAATTTCCATACACCCTGTTTTTTCTTCTTTCTATTTTTTTAAATATTTCTATTTGTTTAATGTTCATTTCTTTTTTATACAAGTGGTCAATGCAGATACTCTTAATTGGAATGATGATGACATTTTTTTGCTTGTATTCAATGTATACGTTATAAACCTCTCAGAATGTGTCTAGTTAATTTAAATAAAACTAAAGTATACAATTGAGATCAAATTAACAAGAAATGAAGTAAAAACTATTTAATATATTTAAAATATAATGATACTCTTCTCCTACTCACGAGTTTTATTGTAAAAACTGTCACTATCTTTATTTAAAAAAATATGTATTTATCTGTTAAATAAAAAAATAAAAAAATGCAAACTTAATCCAAAACCTTTTCCAAATTCTGCCACAGGTTGCATCCTTTCACGGAATGTAGGCATGTTTATGAATACGCAACGCCACGAATTCAAAGTAGGTACCCATCTAATCTCAATTCGTGTTCCTGAATAAATAGCGAGAACTGACCTATGTGTGCACGGAACCCGACGCGACGAGGTGCCTCTTCCCGAATGGAGTCTCCATTGAATAATAAGAGATTCAGAAATTTAGTCAAGTCTTACAGTAATTCAGAGTTTTATTTGAGTTTTGAAAGGTCAATGTTTTGGGGAAACCAGATTTCAAAAATATGAATTATTTAATTTGTTTTGAATTTTTATACTGTTTACTTTATTTACTTCATTTGTTTATTTAACTATTTATCTTACGTACCTATAACCAGCTTCTAATTTGTCAAATATTCTTAATATTGTTTTTTATACTGCTTCCTTTGAATTGTTTATTTTATTAACGTTAAATAAAATAAATATAAACATATATATTATTCAGAGTATTTTATTGAAAAATCTTAAAATCCATGTTAACATTTTATTTAATAACAATTGTGCAATCATAATAATTTTGAAAACGGAATGAAATCAGCTGTTGGATAGTAAGTTACGGACGGACATTCAAAATTATTATTATTGGGGATGGGGATTGCGAATAACTACTCCTAATGTAAGTATTCGAGAGAATATTACCTATATTTAATTTTAAACATTTATATGACCTATGATAATCAAGAGCAGTAACGATCATTAGTAGCATTAAAAATGTATATTAGTATCTTCCTGATTAACAAAAAAGAATGAGGATGAGAATGAATAATCTAATGAATAATTTGATAACTTTTTGTTAATCAGAAAATCGTTCCTTAATTGTAAGTATTGATTTGCGACAGTCCTTATTTTGTCCTGAATATCGTTTACAATTTATTTTATCATCAAGACATTATTTATTCTAATTTATGATAAAATAATGTATTGTGCAAACACTTGTCCATCTGAAACTCATTTCGAAATAGTATTTATTGGTTTGCGATAGTCTTTATTTTGTTCTTAATATTATTTACAAGTTATTTTATCTTTAAGACATTATTTATTATTAATTTATCATAAAAAGTGTATTGTGTGAACACGTGAATCTAAAGCTCAATCTTAAATGATATTTATTGATTTGCGACAGGCTTATTTTGTTCTGTATATTATTTAAAGTTGTTTTATTATTAAGATATTATTTATTATTAAATATAAAAAGTATTAAATATAAAAAACATTTTTACTTGTACTCTAATGTCGCTCTAGAATCATATATTAGGTAGAATCATAAAACCTGTTGACGGTTTGTTCGGTAAAAAAATATAAATAAAATAATTAAGGATAGACTATAGCAGTCTCACAGATACGAAGCTATTTATTTATGAGAAAAGTAGATGGAAGTCTCTTGTATGATGGCTCAGGGCTTAAAAATCTATAATTTATTCTTAATTAATTAATCGTCCCTCTGGAGACAAAATCCAGTAACTGTGTTCTTAGAACATACTTTCATATAAAAATATTGTTTAAATATAATATGCTGGTGCACGATAGGAATTAAAAATTTAAAATATTGATTTTCAGTCGCATTCTAGAAAATATGTAATAATTCGAAAAAATATTGATAAAAAATTTTCGATCCATTTCGAAAAATATTATTTAGAGGTATCATTACCAGTTGCGAAATCTATGTAGGTAAGTATACTAACTTGTAAATGAGAAAAAATAACAACAGATGCCTCCAGCAGAAGCCAGTGCATTATATGGAAGGTTTCGAACTATATATAGAACTTTCATTTGATAAAGTGTGGATATTCTCACGATGGAATTGATAAACGTTGCATTGTGTAGAATGATCACTAAAGCCAGCTCATACAGGTTATCAGCTCTGAGCCATCGTATAAGAGACTTCCACACACTTTTCTCATATATAAATAAGTTCGTTTCTGTGAGACTTCTAAAGTCTATCCTTAATTAATTAATCCCTCTGGAGACCAAATCCAGTAACTGTGTTCTTGGAACACACTTAAAATAAAATAATCAAAAATGTTTAGTTTTGATAGAGAGTGCCTACTAAACTATTTTAATCGGCACAAGAGTGCGCAATCAACACGTTCAAAACAATCGTTGTGAATCAATCAATCAATTGTGATTTTAATTGGTTTGACAGGTGGAATAGAGCCTCCAATCCGAAAATTCGAACCTCGAATATATTCGCCTGTTATTAAGTATTCCTTATTCGAATACTTTAAAAAGTATTCGTATAAGTATTGGAATATATTCGCTCTCATTTATATTATAGGATTTTTAATATTTTTCTAAACGAAACAAAGGTTTACGTACTCTGGAAGTCATATGCAAGCATTCATTCAATCACTCAGGTATACGATTTTTGTTTCCAGAACTACCGCTACGGACTATATGGAAGTCGACATCAAAGATGTAAACGCCTTTGTCGGACATCTTCCGCTTAATCTGTATGACAACAATTTTATTAAGTTTTATTACATTGTTTTGTCAACGATTTAGCTTTCATAAATACTTGAGCCGACAAACAAGAAGTTATATACAAAATAATGAAGAAGAAAAACTTGCACGTGGGGTGTGAGATAAATATTTTTTTTGTTTTTTATGAGACATATTTAAAATAATTAAATTCTCTACAATTATTGTGTTTTTATTTTAAATATATAAAATGTATTTATCTGTATTTATCATCCAAAGTAAATTATCCCTTTCTTAAAAATTTTACGAATATATTATCATTAACCATTCGATATTCGAATAGTTGGAATCACGAATTTTTGGAGGCTCTAGTGGAAATGTTTAAAGTATGCCGGCTGCGCCCGAGCCACGATCGCGGACACTTGTGCGGACATTTGGGGTGGTGCGGACGTTTAGGGTGGATTCGTAAGTGGCGGCCGCCGAGGAAGGAAGCAGTTCGGCGGGCGGCTGCCGGCCGAACTTCCCGGAGGAAGGATCGCCTTCCCTTGCCAGACAGGCCGCGCCCGCGCGCACTCGCGTCCCGGCGCAACGTTCCCGGGATTCCCGGAGGACCCCCGGTGTCCTCTTGGCGGGTAGGGAAACACGGGATTCTTTATTTTCTCAATATATATATAAACGCAAATTAAAAAATTATTTTAACAATATTTTGAGAATGTTCAAAATTTTTATTTATCTGCGCCGCTTCGCACGCATAGATTTTTAGTGCGCTCTTTGGATCGTCATAGAACTTTCTCCTTCCAGAACTTTCAAGAAATTTGTCGAATGTACAGGAACATTCTAGAAATACCGACATATTCCGCCACTCAGTTTAGAATCTTATAGAACTTTCGGGAATTTTCTAGAACCTTCTTATTCCAGAACTTTGTGGAGCAGGCTTTTCCGAAACCTTTGGAC
This sequence comes from Agrypnia vestita, assembly GCA_016648135.1. NCBI lineage: Eukaryota > Metazoa > Arthropoda > Insecta > Trichoptera > Phryganeidae > Agrypnia > Agrypnia vestita. The sequence goes on along the minus strand of JADDOH010006696.1, from coordinate 19,787 downwards.
TCGCCGACACAGTCGGCGCGCCTATTTTGAAACAATCTGAAGCATTTGCGGCCTTCCCATAAAAAAACAATGTGCTAGAAAGCACATTTTCGTCACCCACTCCCAACCACGCACAGCCATCCCCACCAAACTCGCATATTTTCGATGTGACACCAAGGCCTATCCAACACCATAACCACCGGTTGGTGGTTGTGGAGAAAACTTGGTGGGTAGGGAAACACGGGTTCCTTTTTATATATATATATATTGATTTATACAAAGTTTTCACAAGTTCACAGTTAGAATAAATCAACAAAACAAGGTAATCTTGAAATATTCAACTGGAGCTCAATTAAAAAACGACTCATATACCAATATGATTTCAAATCTTAAACGCCAATCTGTCCAACAGTATGAGACAAAAAGGAGCAGTAAACCAAAAAAGTGAGAAACAAAATATGAAAAGCAATAATAAATATCAACAATATTAAGTAATAAAACTAAAAAGGGAAAAACAAAGTATGAAAGACAGCTTTTAAATCAACACTCTCCCAAACAATAATATGAAAAACAATAAGTACATAATATTAATTATCAACAATAATAATTTTCAAGAACACGATGTTAATCGAGATATATTAAAGATTTCTCATAGAGGCAAGGCTATTTTTTATGGGAAAGTAGCAGGGGCGTGCAGTGAGAACAAGAAGCATGACTTTTAAATAATCATGTATTTGGAAATAAAAATTCGAAATTAAATATTTATCTGGCAGAATATTACGAAATATTAAAATCTGAATAATGTGTTATTTATTGTGATAGAAATATTGCGAGATGTGTCTCTTATTTCGGTTTCTTTTCAAAATATATGCTTAGGAAAAAGTCATGTTCCTTGTTCTCACTGCACGCCACTGGAAAGTAGGTATGGAAGTCTTTATGGGTGTTAATAGGGCTTACGACCTATCGTATGGCTTAATCGTATGCACTTTGCACAATGTAACGTTCACCAATTCCACCCATGATAGACTATATATACTATACCGTATATATAGGTATGTTTAAAAAAATATACTTACCTCATTATCAATGGCGACATGTATACTGGTTTATAATTTTGTCATTATATAATAATGACAAAGTTTTCGATTACAGGTGGCGTTAGTTTAGATACAACTCACATACGGAACTAGGTACGTAAATTAAACATATACACTATACACGGCATCCATAAATTTGACAGACGTGGTAGTCTACCGCAGGTGGAATCGGTGAATATTACATTGTGCAAAGTGATAAGCCAACCGCACGATAGGTCGTAAGACCTTTAAACACCGATAAAGAATTCCATACCTACTTTCTCATAAAAAAAATACCCTTGTCTCTACGAGACGTCTGTATGAAGGTATTTATAATTAATTTTAATAAATTTTATAAAGGGTATATTTACGTCTTCGCTTGAACTGACATATTGCAAAACGGCGCATTTTATATACATATACAAAATTGTCATGATTTAAACATGTTTAATTAACTGATTTGCTTACAGTACATCAAAAAATATTTTAATTTTATATTTATGTAAATTTATTTAGCACATTCAACAAATGTTAAACCAAGACGTTAATATTTTTTAAATTTAAGTACGGTAAAATATAGTGATTTATATAAAACTGCAAAGGTTTATTTTGATTTATCTATATAAAATTGCAAAGGCATCTTTCATGATTCATTCTTGCTATTAAATTCTTATTTCGGTACAAACTAACTATCCAAGTACAGGAAAAAGCTGTCGTAATAATAAAATATTAACTTAAATAAAATATGAGTAAAAAAAATATATATATAATATTTGTATAAATCTACTTTTATCTGAGTTTTTTTTCACCAACATGATTCAGAAATTACCATTCCATTATCAAGGTGCTGTATAACCTTTTAAACCAAATGTTAAACCTTTTCAACAAATTTTAAACCTTTTCAACAATTGAAAAAAAAAGAGTTGTTGAAAATGAAAATCTACTAACTCAATGAACTATTTTTTTTAGCGAATCATAAAAGCAGTTTCACATCTTGTCTATAACTTGAATCAGCTGATTTTTAACAAGAAAAATTTCAGATTTATACTTGATTTAATAGTTAACTAATATTTTTAAAAAGTGGGAATGAGCGCTTAGAGAATATATTGCTATTCAAATCTAAAAAAAAAACATGTTATTTGGGTTCATTTTGGTACTCAACTATCCATCATATAAGGTTATAATGTAAATGATAAGCTGGGAAAAAATATATATGTATATTTTGTGGAACTTAAACGGTTAAAATAATCAATAAAACATTTATCATTTTGTGAAAAATTACAAATAAAAGCGTTATCGCTAATAAGCCCCGGGATTTATAAATCTGTTAACAAAAATGTTATTAACCTGCATCCTTTATTTCGGTTTATTTTAACAGTAACGAAAAATTTATTACCTTAGCAAACTATATATATATATATATATATATATATAATATATATAAATATATAGGTGCATATTTGTCTAATATTTTTTTACATACTTAGGTACCTAATAATTAATTAATGTACCACTTAAATAAAATAAATCAATTTAATTTATTTAAAGATTTCTGAATATTATTATTAATATTAGGTCCTTACATATGAAATTGGCGCTTAGTATGGGAGGAACATAAAGCCGATTTTTTTTATTATAATGTATTTATTTAATCAAAGTATGTACCATTGCTATCTATGCACTTTTGCCATCTCATAGGTAATTCATCGATCCCTTTACTAAAAAAACTACTCGGACGGGAATCAATAAAATCTTTGAAGGCGGTTTGGACTGCCCCATCGGAGTTGAATTTTTCCTTTGCAAGAAGTTATCCAAATTTCGAAAAAAATGGTAATCTGTTGGGGCAAGGTCCGGAGAGTACGGTGGATGTCTTAGACATTCCAATTGAAGCTCCTCTAATTTGGTAGCCGTCTGTTGTGCAGTGTGTGGTCTAGCGTTATCATGAAGCAGCAGTGGCCTAGAGCGATTAACCAGCCTCGGTTGTTTAGCAGCTAGCTTTTCCATCATGGTTTGCAGTTGCTGACAATAGACATCTGCCGTAATCGTCTGGCCAGATTTAAGAAAGCTGTAGTGAACGACACCAGCACTAGTCCACCAAACGCTCACAAGTAACTTTTTTGGAGTCAATTTTCGCTTGGGGCATGGTTTGGCTGGTTCGGCAGGGTTAAGCCATTGCGATGAGCGCTTCCGATTATCGTACAGGATCCACTTTTCATCACAGGTAATGATTCGATTTAAAATCCCTTCATTATTGTGCCGGTTGAGTAATGCAAAGCAGCAGTCAACGCGCGTTTGTTGATTTGCTTCACTCAATTCGTGAGGTACCCACCTTTCAAGCTTTTTCACCTTACCAATTTGCTTCAAGTGGATTAAAACAGTTTTATCACTAACACCGCAGCCTGCAGCTAACTCGGATGTGGTTTGCGATGGATCCGCTTCCACAATAGCCTTCAATTCTTCATTATCAACTTTGGTCTCCGGCCGTCCACGGGGCTTGTTCTGCAGGTCGAAATTTCCAGAACGAAAACGTTGGAACCAAAAACGCACTGTGTTTTCTTTTGCGGCACCGTCGCCATACACATCATTAATCCTTCGAGCCGTTTCTGCAGCACTGGTGCCACGGTGGAACTCGTACTCGTAAATAACGCGATATTTCAAGTTTTTCATTTTGTAAACTGAGTGACGCAAAGAAAAAAACAATTGAGGAAAAAACAAATGAATTATAATTTTCAAAACACAAATACATGAGTAAATAGCTGTATAAATTTGGATTTGGAATTCCTAACCAAAGAGAAGATATTGGAGATCAAATTTGCCAGTACGGCAAAACGCCAATTTTATTTGTAAGGACCTAATATTATATTATAAGTGTTTTAACCTATTTAAAAAAAATGATAAAAATAAATTTACAATTTCGGGGTCATGTCGCAGCCGATGCGGTCAAAATCTGAGATAGATAGAACGCCGTATTCACAATCTTTGAAAATCTTTAAATTTTATTTTTCAATGTTTAATTACTGTACTTACAAGCTCCAATATATACATATTATATAGCACTATTGGTGTAAGACCATCAAATATTGTTAGGCAGGAAAAGTGCAAAAATTTATACGTGAATTAGAAAACATTAGTCTACTATGAAAATGGGAAAATTTCCAAAGAAATGTAATAATCTTCCACTATTTGCTTACTTTAATACAAAATAAGGGAACCCTAAAAACAATTCAAATAACCTGAAAGGGAGGAAAACGAACGATTCTCAAGATACTGGTAACCGCCCCCCGCCTTCGCAAGCTCCGCCCTTTGTAGGTTGAGAAGGGGATAGAATATAGGAGAATACAAAAAGCATCAAATGTATTCAGGGAAAATATTACGTGTGTAATTTTAAGAGAAAATAATCATTCCACACAAAATACATTGAATAGTTACTTTTAGACCGAATATAATTCCTCTTAATACCCAAATTTAATATCATATTCTTTCCTCTTTTTAAATGTGAGGAAAATTTTTTCGAAAATGTTGGTCTGGCGGTAAGATGCTCGCCGAGCGAGGTCGGGGGTTAAATCAATTCAATAAATCAAAATAAAAAAATCAAAGTATTTTACATAACACAAGCGCTTCGCCCAGTTAGCACTAAAAATAATGGGAATATTCAAATGACACGTTTCTACTAATGTATTAATTTAATATAATCATTTGTATATTTGAAAATACAAGAAGTAAATGTTTTAAATTATTCTTAAAGTTATAATATAAAGTCATATGTATGTATTTATTTATGGTATATTTTTATCATTCTTTATTATTTAGTATTGAAAAAAACAATTGCCTTGTTACTGCTTTCTTGAAACATAGTTTTAAGTTGAAAAGTTAAAAAATTGAGATTAAGTTTATATAACAATATACATATAGATACATAGGTATGTAAAAAAAAAGCCTTTCTGTTTATTCGAGGAAGTCAAATACAAAACCGATCAGAAAAAAAGTGTAACATACTTTTATGGAGGTATTAAGATGTAGGTACACATATAAATAGTGCTGTATTTTAAAATTAAGAATGCAGTACGCGTGCAAAATAGAATATTAATAAACAAAAGCAGGGACGTGCAGTGAGAACAAGAAGCATGACTTTTTCCAAAGCATATATTTTGAAAATAAGCCGAAATAAGAGATATACCTATCTCTTAATATTCCAATCCCAGTAATGAACATATTATTCAGACTTTAATATTTCATAGTATTCCGCCAAATAAATAATTTCGATTTTTTTTCCAAATATATATTTAAATAAAAGTCACGCTTCTTGTTCTCACTGCACGCCCCTGTTGATTAGCCATTTCGTGCTTGACAGTTAGGCAAGTGGGTACCTTTGTATCTATGCGTTTAAATAATATACTTATGCCTATTAATGTCGCTCATTAGTAGTAGCTCAAAAAAATGTTAAAAATATGGTAGATATTTTGTAAATTATCACACAAAATAAAATATATGTATAAATAAAACGCAAATAAACTATGAGTCGTACTCTGCTTTACCGGTGGTAGTTTCATTAAATGCAATTATTATAAATATTTTGGATTCATAAATATATAAATATGTAAGATATTATAAAAGTTTAATAAATTATCACAAAAGTAATGGTTGACACTACTGTCTTTAAATTATTAATAGGTAGGTAGGTAGGTACACCATACATAAGTATCATAATTCGTTTTGATAATATATGAGAAGAGTATAAAATGCAACACGATTATATCCAACACGTGAATTTATGCTTTGTAATCATTAAAATTATGTAGCTATCTAAATTGGATGTGGGAGTTAATGTTTTATATGTTAAGCCACGCTATGCGCAAAGTGAAATATTAAATTAAGTTAAATATTTTATATAAAAAATTTAATGTATTCATTTAAAAAAAATATGTAGGTACCTATGTGCTTTAAAACTGAGAGAATTATTTATAAAATAACTCACGCTGATATACTGCAGAATACATTTATAATAATTTGTAATAACAATTTCAATTTGGTTAAAGTTTTGTGACATTAAAAATATTTTTCAAACTCCTAAGCCGCTTAAATTATTTTTAAAAAAATTAACAGATATTTGAAACATAGCTTTTAAAAATTGTAAATTAATTTTTTTATTAAAATAAAAGAGACAATAGAATGCTAACAACTTTACCTAATGTTTTTTGGAATTAAAGATAATATATCACATTATACGTACATTAATCATGTAAGTAGAATAAATTCAAATAATTGATCTGGTTTGAAGTAAAATATTGATACATAAATAAATTATAAAAAATTAGATGAATCTATTAGAAAGATATACAGAACAATGTCGACAAAACCGTTTAGTTTTCACCGCATTACGAACCGGAGCTTTTACTTTCCGAAGAACAGCAATATCACATCACTAATTTATTTTAAGTATCACAGCATTATTTTCCAAAATATTCACCATAAAATAAACGTAAATAAATTTGAAAAAAGTATTTTAAATCAAAAAATTAATTATATAAAAATGTGGCTTAAATTAGCATGGTAATTTTGAGGAATCACGCAATTTTGTTGTTGTTTTACATAGTAGATTCGATGATACGAAATAAATATATAAATATATGAAATACAAATATAAAAACACTCACCCTGAGCTCCTTGAGCGGAGGCGTGAGTTGACCAGGAGCTTTTGTACGACGCATCTGTAAGGATAAATTCATAATATTATTGAACGACAACATTGAAAAATCACACGAGATTCACGTCATTCCATTTTACTGCAAAGATATACAACGTATCGTCACTGGGTACTAGGGTGTGAGTGTTGAGAATGCAAGAAAAGCGGGCACCGCGTAATATTTACTGTAAAAGTGTGATATCACATTGTTTTAATTTAGCGTGTTTCCCACACGGGCGTGAAGGGGGGAGCGGGAGAACAACAGGTTTCAGCGGCGCGGGGTAGAAGCACGCATAATCACCAGCAAAGAGCATGGAGAAGTTAGTGAAGGTCCCCGACCGACTGAGGTAGTCGGCGGAGCTCTTGATGTCCAGCATGCTGGGGCGCTAGGGCTCGGGGGGCATCGCCGCGGGTCGCTCGGGCTCTCGCGGCGCGTGCGGACCGCGCTGGACTCCGCCGGGCTGTGCGGCGCGGCCGCCGCCGGGCGCCGGGGCGGGGCCGGCGCGGCCAATGAGCGCCGCCGCCGGCCCCGCCCCCCGGCGCGCGCCGCCCCCGGGGGCTAATCCTTATCTCGGGGCGCGAGAAAAATAAACATCGTTAGCGGAGCGCGCGACGCCTATCGCTTTCCGAGGAGATAATGGCGGCCGCTTCTTTTTACGCTCCCGCCGAACAATGGGCATGTTTTATGGTGATGTGGCGTGGAGCCGCGCCATTACACCCTGCCGGCTTATCGCCGCTCGATGGGACCTGCTCCCGTCGCGCGAGGTGACTTATGGCGCCCCGGCGGGCTCCGCGCGCTCGTATCGACCTCCCTGACGCATTCTACGCGACAAATTCAACACCGTCAGTCGCCTGCTTTGGCGGTCTCCAATCACATCTACCGATAATTATTAACTTGGTAAAATAACAACAAAAACATCAAGTTGCCGGCCCCGTTAGTCGCCTAATTTGGCAGTCTCCAATCACATCTACCGATAATTATTCTCGAAACCGAACTTGGTAAAATAACAACAAAAACATCAAGATGCCGGGCCCGTTAGTCGCCTAATTTGACAGTCTCCAATCACATCCACATCTAATTATTCTCGAAACCGAACTTGGTAAAATAACAACAAAAACATCAAGTTGCCGGGCCCGTTAGTCGCCTAATTTGGCAGTCTCCAATCACATCTATCGATAATTATTAACTTGGTTAAATAACAACAAAAACATCAAGTTGCCGGTCCCCGTAGTCCAGTGGTCATAACGCTGGCTTCTCTTACATTCCCGCTGAGGTCACGATACATCTACGCGATTAACTCAAGCCTGGGGTGTTTTTGTGACGTGTTTCGCTGCAGTAATTGGGCCTCACGACCTGTTGCAACTTAACAATTTTTTTAGTATTTTTGATTTTTGCAGCGTTGACTTTGTGGTTGGAAAAACTAACAAACTTTCTATAAATTACAAGTGGCAGTAGGTATAGTGATATTATCGAAATACTTACCTACTTCAAGTTAGATAATATTCACACAAATAGAAAAATAAAAATTAAAAAAGTAAACCGTGCCGTGTTCCATTCTTATTGTTTAATTTGCCTTGAATTGGAATAGACAAAAGAAAGCCACTCTGGCGGTGAATGAGAATGATCGACAAGGAAGCTTTGGCTTATAAAATAGTCCGAGTAAGCGGAGAATCGCCAACCAATGCTTCATCAAAATCCAGATGATCACTTGATGAATAATTCATCTTATCACTTAAAAACTTTTTAAATTTATCAAATCACTTTTAAAACTACTCTAAAATTATCATATCTTTCACATTTCACCTGATAGAATCACCTAATCTTTCTTTGCAATAGGTAGGTTACCAAGTCCATGAATTCAGTTTCAAAAAATAACTAAATCGTATTAAAAGCAACGGGAAATTTGTGATAGCCAATTGCAGGCACTAATGGCTGCGTAGCGACCACTTACGGCCGCCCAGCGGCCAGTATAGCCACCCGCAGGGTCTAGTGACAAGCAATTAGTCAATCTTTATTGCGTTACAATGAAGAATAGGTACCTACTAATACATATGTAGACTTTTTATTTAAAAAAGACAATCGAATTAGTATAGGTATGTCAGCCGTGCGTAGGTATGATGCCCACTGTTTTCTTATGTTTTTTTTTATTTTTTAACAAACAGATCATCAATGTGTCATTAATGATCCTGATAGATGGTCCTAGAGTGAAATTGTGTTTTGTTGGTGATTATACCCGTAAACACCAACAAACCGAAACAATGTGCGTTGTACGCACGGCATACACATACCTATGTCTTTCTTAAGTGGAAAGACCTATATTTTAAATTATTCTATGTTTTACCAGCAATATTTAGTTTATTTTATAATGCAGCAGGTAAGTATCGAAAACGAGAAAACAGTAACGCAGGTAAATTACATAAATATGATGATTAAATTACATGGGGTTATAATATTTATTTTAGAAGCAAAAACATATATTTTTAAATTGACCATAATAGAGTCTCTCTTCTTTATCGGACACAACAATGTCTTGCGACACGTTTTTCAATCGCTCCAGTACACTGGTATCCCGCGGCCTACCAGTTGGGAACCACTGATCTAGGGGGAGGGCTGTGTATAATAAATTCCATTGAAATGAAATCAATCGCACATAAAATATTATTTCTTTATTTAGAGTCATTTTCAATATACTATGTGATGTATAATATTTTTATTAGTTATTATTAAAAATCTTATAAATTCGAATTTCATTAATAATTATGCATTAAATTAAGAAATTCACTTTTTCACCACAAATTTGCCGACAAGAGACCAGCGATAAAAGAAAAAAACATTATGAAATTCATGTCGCGTGCAGTTTCTTTTGCAATTTCTGTTTTTTCAATATTTCATATTTTTAATCACGCGGTGGTTATTTTTGTTGTTGTAGTAATGTAGTATAAAACCTGTTAACGGCTTTCTATGATTTATGTTTCTTGCGTTCTCATAATTGAACTCACATAATTTTAGTAGAGATATTTAGTATTTTTTATTTCCTACTTTTTATTTCCTACCCGTCAACAATGACGGTACTTTTAGATGCCGGTTCCTAAAGAATAATTTACTTATTTGTAGCCGACATACATGAAATACATGGTAATTCGAACATTTTTTTATATTTCACCTGCTGGCAGTTAATAAATGTATGTACTATATTGCTTGGCGGAATATGAAATGGTTTACGTCTTTGCTACGTCCTATATGTACCTTCATACTGTATTTTTGACGGGTAATGCAGGCTCGGCGATAGCAACATGGCTATCGTTGCCGCCTTCGGGTTTGATGTCCCGAAGTTCAAGCCCCATCTCCGGCCGTTAAATTTCGTTTTTTTAGCCGTGAATTCAAACGAAATTACGGACGTTACACGAAATTATGAAATTAAAAGACAGACAGAAGACGAATGGACGGATGGACGGACAGAAAGACATTCAGATAACGAAATTATTATGCTTGATAGTATTTTGGTCTTGATAGTATAAGTCTTTTCATATATATATCTATATATATATATAAATATATATACATATAATATATATATATACATATATATACCGCAGTGGCGTGCAGTGGGTGTAAACTTAGGTTATGCTGTGACGACTATATATCTATATAGAAATTATATATATATATATATATATATATATACAAGCATATACCGTTAAAGGTATATACATTTTTAACTATATGTAATGAACTATTTTGAGTAGCTTCAATCCACAAAAATAACTACACTATAAAAGAAGTATTGTAAACAATATTTCCTAAATAAATAAATATTTTATATAGGTATAAATTCGGCGAAAAATTCCAATATATTTCGAAGACGATTTATATATAATTAAATCGGGAACAATACTAATTTCAGATATATGTTTCTTTTCGCAAAAATAAATCAAACATTTTATGATATCATCATATTACAGATGACAGATGATATTTGTCGTATTTGTATTTGCATTTACCACAAAAAAGACAAAATTTACACCGAAAGTTTTGGGTGGAATTTGTAAAAAATAACATTTCTGCATGACGTGCGCCTGGCATAGAACCTTTCGAAGAAGGACGCTACTACACAAAACTCACAGCATTAAAAATACACGGTTTTTTTCTGGACTTGACTTTATCTGTGGAACAAATTGGTTGGCGAAATAAATGAAGAATTGACATGAAGTTAAGCGCAGAAAAGTCAGAAATAAAACTTCTAGCCGTAGGACGAATAAATTACGGCTAGAATTTTAAATCAATTTTTTCTTAAGATAAGGATTATTTAATTAATATTTGTTTCTCAGAATATTTACTAATGCACAGCTTTTTTGCTTGTATGCGCTGCACGCCACTGATATATATTATATATATAAGCGATATATATCATTATATATATATATATTATATTATTTACTATCTGCATATATTTAAAGTATTTGTGTGGCATGTAGTTTAAATAGAATAAATATTCACAGTACACGAAAATAATGTTGTGCAATAATGTATTTTATATTTTACTACTCGAGTTTCGAGAGTATGTGAATCTCTCTTCGACAGAAGTATTCAAAATTAATTATGTTTGATACCTGTCGATGAGAGTTTCTGGTACTCTCGAAACTCGAACACTAAAATATAAAAAAAAACACAAATTTAACTTTCCTGGGGACAGTTAAAAAAGTATAATAAATATAATGTATAAAATCACTGTAATATGTATCTATTTTATTTTCAATAAAGAATATCAAAAAAGAAAAATCAAGTAGAAATTACATAAATTTATCAAAATAGGAAGGCTGCGATGGGTGGGCACGTAGAAAGAATGAGTGAAGAGAGAATGCCAAAAAAGATTCTCCACACAAAGTCCCAAGCAAAGAGGTCATAATAGGTACATTGAGGCGAAGTAAGTTTTGTATCGGAATAAGTGAAGCCTCAAAAGTGTTGCCCGATGGTGGCGCCGGGGATACACGCATTCGTCAACATTCGGCAGCTTTCGCAAATATCCGAATACAAAAGCGATCTTTTTGCCAACAGCTTAAGCCAATTTTCGTGCGAATAGCACTTATAACCTCTTTGGTCCAAAGGTAGATGCGTTAGCAGACCCAAACCCCGATGGCTGTATGGAGTGCAGCAAGACGTGAAAACTATAAGCATCAGGGATTGGAGTAGTACGTATCAGAATAGATGAAGATGGAGAGGAATGTTGGAGGAGACCAAGACCCACTATGAGCTGTGAAGCCATTGATGATGATGATGAGAAATTACATGTTTATGATTTCCATTCATTTCAATGATCATCGGTAATAATCTCTACAATATTAACTTCCAACTTTCCTTAAATCCATCAATTATATAACACATACAGGGTGTTCCGTATCTCGACGTCAAGCCGAAATCGGGTGATAGGCCAAATCATAACAGTCAGTTAAAACTGGGCGAAGTATTGATTTTGAATACTTGGTTTGGTCAAAAAGTGACATTTTCTCAAGCTGGAGCAGTTGGCTTTGAATTTTGGACAAAAGTTTACAGAAACATTATTTACAGAAGCATTATTCAGGATTATCAGGAGATCAGGATCAGGATATATCAGGATTACGTAATAATAAAAAATGAAGAAAAATAAAGATTTGTAGCAACAGGAGTGAAAAGACCGCCACAGGGTGTAGGTTTTCTTTTATTTTTTTAAAATGCTTATTATTATTAAAACACACGACTTAGATTTTTAAAATATTTTTCTGATAACTATTATGACTTGGCCTATCACCCGATTTCGGCTTGACGTTGAGATACGGGACACCCTGTATACATAATTTTAAACTTATTTAAAGCAGGAAGGAAAATATTACTAAAAAAATAAAATAAACTTTGGGCTCTCATTAAATAATATTAATTTAAAAAATCGCTCACTATTTCGTCAACTAACCCAACGTAACCTGACTCCAACGTGGATATTTAGCGTAAATTTTATTACTGACGTTAATCATTTTTTAAAACAATTAACGTTTGCACTTTTACGGTCACGTGATACGTATAACTTAATTAAAACATTTTATTTTGTGCAATTCTCAGCGCAGGGCGAGAATGGCTGCAAGCGCCTTGAATATGAGTGCTTATTTTGCTGGCTTCGGTCGCTCGCGTGCGGCGGTGGGAAGCATTGGTCGCGGCTCGGACCGTCGCTGTCTACTGACCCAGACTCGTGGTGGCGGTGTGTGCTTGTGTTGGTGTGTTTTCTTGCTTAAGGTGACAACCAATGTTTGCTCTAAGGTGTGCGGGTGTGCGGTCGCACACTTGTAAACATTTGTGCGCACATATAAAATATGCGTAACCAGAATTTAGGTTTGCTTTAAGGGCCATCACCACCTTGGGGCGCCAAAAATACATTCAAATTCCAAAAAAAGTTACTATGACATAAAATACACTTAATTATCATTGTTCATTATCATTATCATTGTGGTGGTGGAGATAATCGTGACGCTAGTGTTTAAGTGAAATGAAAAAAAAATTCTTGTTAAATGATGCAATATCTATGATATAGCGTACCCAAAAATAGCTTTTTTGTGTAAATGAAATCACTTTGAAAATAACCTTTTTTTTTTCTAAAAAATATCGAAGTTAAAAATTTACAAAAAGCAAGCTCCGCATTTTATCAAAATAATCGTACGCTACATAATGTTAAGATATATGCAAAATTTGAACAAAATCGGCATAATACTTTTTGAGATATCATCTCGAAAATTCTGAAATAGAGGGCTTTGAGAAAAAAAGCAAAAGAAGAATGAAATACGTTTTAAAATACCACGCTTCTATTTTCAAATGTTATAATTTTTGAAAGCAAATTTTTGAAATTTTTAATGAATGATGACTCAAATTATTATTATAATTTCAATCCACAAGAAAATGTAAAAAAAATAATTTGATATGTCAAGGTGGTGTAACCTCTTAATAGACCGAATATTGACTAACATCTTCATACATGCACCAAATGTTGCATGCATGAAGATGTTGGCTCATTTCTCACAGGAAGAAGGCTATGTTATTTTATTACATATTCACATGTTTAGTTTGAAGTGCTTTAAAAGCACTCTAACTATTTTCACTGCAACTTTTGAAACAATAAAAGTGTAGATTATAAGTGTAAATGCAAAAAAAATACGCAAATGAGATGAGGTGCTAGCGGCGTATGTCGCTAATCCCGTAGTTAGCTAACATACTCCATAGTACAATAAACAAATTTGAGCACTTTCTACAGTATAAGCGCATATTGAAACATTCAAAAATATCTAATGAATATTATTGATTGACACGGTAGTTGCTTTGCGGTGCAACATAATTATTTTAAGATATATTACAGATTTCTCACAGAGACTAAATTATATATTTTATGTGAAAGAAGGTATGGACGTCTTTGGGTGTTAATAGGACTTAAGACCTACCTTACGGCTGGATTAAGCGATCAGTTTACACGATATAACGTTCACCATGCTAGAATACCACGTGTATCAAATATTTGGAAGTTGTATATATTTAAATTTTACAACATGTTTCGTATATCTATTGTAATAATCCTTAGCGCGACCAGCATCCAAAGCTTTCTCATTCCCCTTAACCCTTAAGAGCTATAATGAATTACATGACCCACTAAGACTATAACGGGTGTAAATCCACCCTATTTTTTAAAAATGACGAGATTATTAATTAATTATAAGAAATTGTAAATAACTTTCTATTAGCAGCTAACTTTCTATTTTTGTATAAATCCTAAAAATATTCAATTTTGATAATATGCCAGAAAGACGCCGTCAACATAGGTACCTATATCTTCTTACCATTTTTCGTCATTCATTCGCTCAACATGCCCAAGCCATCTGAGTGACTCTTCTTTAAATTACTGAGCTGTACAAAGAATCTGTACGCCGAAAAGCATCTTCTCAAAGAAAATTTTATATGTGAATTGTGGAAACTAAATAATTACGCAAAAATTAATTGCGAACAAAAACAATATTATTTGAATATAAATTAAAAAATGAACTTTGTTTTCACCACTTTTGTATTGAAAAATATCACATGTTTCAGAGCCTGTGGCTCCTTCGTCAGGATATAATTGTGTACTGACTAATTAAATTCAAAATTCGAAGTACAGACAGTCAAAATATAAAAATTATATATGTAATATGAAAAATAATGAAGTGCCTACTAACACGAAAACAAATTTAGAAGATAACTATCTGTAAAAAGGACCTGGTTATTTATAATGTTTAATTAACTATTAACACTTTTTATTATTTCCAAAATTTATTATTTATCAAACTGTGATTCTGTATAATTTGTATATAATATTGATATCAAAATAATAATCCAAAGCCAAAGTATGGTTAGAAAATTTGTAATAATTATTGCTACTTAAACACCTTAAGTGTTCCTTAACACGTTTTTCCTATATATAAGTCAGAATCATTACAAATCAATTTATAAACACCCGATTTTTTAAAAAAAATATCCTAATCCTTATTATTTAATATGTATTTTTTTAAATTTATTATTAGTATAGTAAGCTGGTTGAATGATATTTGTGATGGGCCATGGGTCATCATAGGCTGTGATAATTCAATACAAAGGTGGTGGAAAAAAAGTTCGTTTTTATTAATTATATTAATAATGTAACCACAAAATTATTTTGCTCTTTTTAAAGAAAATATTATTTTAATTTACACTAATTCAAACTTTGTAGGTACTATACACAAATAATACCCTAATATCTATTACGCCTGATGATGGGAGGGATTGTTCTTTTAGAATCTGTAGTAGCAACAAAATTACTCAACATATTGTTACGGTATGGTAGAATCAGAAAGAATTGCACATTATTTGTAATGTAATAAACATAACAAAACACGAAGAAGCTAGCACGAACCTGAATACATAGATAAAATGGTGATTCAGTGTGGCCAGGTGACAACAAAATCAAGGAGCGATTTCAGTGTTAAAGTACCTCCCGACGTATGAGAAGTGTTCCATAGTAATCAGAGCGAAACAAACCAGTTAATTAGAATTTATAGACACGAGTAGAAGATTTTTAAAGCGACTTTTGTGAAATTTTGTGTAAATTAAAGAACGGTGCTCCTATTAAATTCGTATCCAGTGACTTTGAGTATTGAATAAAAGTTGATATAATTTCAAGTGATCCAATTCCTCCCACAGCCACGGTTCCGTTTCAATACGTGTGTGTAGTACAAATTGAAGTGAAAAAAAAGCGTACAAACACTATTTCATTCATAACATAAACGACACATTTTTTAAAAGCCTAACTCAAATACCCGTTTTCAGTTTGCGGCCGGATAAAAATTCGTAAAAATAAATTTACTGAATTTTATAGTCGTAGCATGAATTGTTTTCAGCGTCAATGGAATCACGGAATAGGATATGGGAACACGGTATTTACAAGGAACATTTCCTCAAAATGAAACAGTGGAATTATATTTCCAACAAGTTAATTATTTTATTTTTTTACTCGACACGCAACTGCTTCAAAGCTCGAGTGGGCCTCACACCAATGGTGCCGACGACGCCGCTTAGTAAAAAGGGACTTTTTACCTGTATCTTAAAAGCAAACTGAATTTCTCTTACTGCATTTAGATTTTTATTTAAAGTTTTAATAAAGTAAGATTTTTAGAACACTGTTTGGATCGTCATAGAACTTTCGCAAATCTTCATTCGCGAACATTCTCCTTTCAGAACTTTCAAGAAATTTATCGAATGTACAGGAACCTTCTAGACACCACAACCGACACATTCCGCCACTCAGTTTAGAACCTTATAGAACTTTCGGGAATTTTCTAGAACCTTCTCCATCCAGGACTTTTTAGACCAGGTTTTTCCGGAACCTTCTAGACTCACCGACACAGTCGGAGCGCCTATTTTGAAACAATCTGAAGCATTTGCGGCCTTCCCATAACAAAAAAATTTGCTAGATAGCACATTTTCGTCACCCACTCCCACCCACGCACAGCCATCCCCACCACACTCGCATGTTTTTGATGTGACACCAAGGGCTTTCCACCACCATAACCATCGGTAGGTGGTTGTGGCTGGTTGTAGAGAAAACTTGGCGGATAGGGAAACACGGGTTCTTTATATATATATATAATATATATATATAATATACTATATATATATATATACATATTAGGGTGTCCCAAAAAAATTAAAGTGATATTTTTTTAATGCATACCCTCTTATTTTGTTTGAATGTTCTCAAAACATTTAAAAATAAAGTTTTGCGTACTTAGGATTACGACAACCCGTGCCGACTTGCAGCGAAACGTGTCTGTGCTTGCACGGTACGGCGCGACGGAAATCTCGCATTGCTTGCTTCTTATTACTTGTTTATTTTATTAGTAATAGCGTTACTTTTGAATAGTCAACATTTCAGTGGAGTTACGAAGTTCTATAAAGGAGATATTTTTAATAGGAGACGTAAAACATCAAATCACCGGTTCGAAACTTCCCTCTAATGGACAAGTACTGGGAGTTTTGTTCTATAATATTCGTGAAGTGAATTTAAGTATCAATGGAAGTGCAAATCTTACTATTCGTGAGTGTATTATTTACTGGGAAAAGGCACGTATAGCGACTAAATCATTACCTAACTGTGTTAAGAAACTAGTTTCATTATACCAAGTTTGGAGAGATTTGCAAAAAAATGCGAAAAAAACACAAGATGTGTTTGAACAACGTCGACAAGAGTTTCTTTCCAACTTAGACAATTTGTTTGACATTGCTCATGCCGATGCGCTTCAGCTAATTAAAATAAATGAAGATAGGATCTTCTTGGAGCGCCAAAGAGAACCAGGTCGGCCTGGTCACTTAGCCGAGTGGACAAAAAACTTACAGAAAAAGAAGAGAAGGCGCGCCTTAGAAACATTGAGGAGGAAAAGCGACGTGCTAAATATTTTTCATCGTTAGCTCCATCGACATCATCTTATGAACCACCACAAGAAAACTCATCTTCTGATTCTGAAATAATAGATTTACAAGAAAATAGACCCAGCCTAAGTGGTGCTTCCTCTCAGCCCGATAAAACTTGTATGCGGAAAAATTTCATAACTCCGAAGTTGGTTGCCGCATTAGATAGATTTCAGTTAAGTGTGAGAGATTCTGTATTTATAATTGAAGCTACTATTGAGGCACTAGGGCATAACACGGATGACTTTTCTATAAGCAAGTCCTCAATCCATAGAATTCGTACAGAAATGTGAAGAGAGCGGGCGGAAGCTATAAAAGTTAATTTTCAAAACAATATTCTAGATACGGTAACTGTCCACTGGGATAGCAAACTATTGCCGGCTCTAGATTCACATAAATCTAAAGAAGAACGCCTCCTGATAATTATTTCATATGATGATAATGAAAAACTTATCGCTGTGCCAAAATTGGACAGCTGATCAGAAAACGAACAGGCACAGGCAGTTTGGAATGCCATTATCAACTGGAATCTCGTGAGTGCAGATTCTCTGTTATGATACTACTGCTTCAAATACAGGCCATATAAATGGTGTATGTGTGCTTCTCGAACAAAACTGGATAGAGAAATGCTTATTTTTGCTTGCCGTCATCGCGTCTACGAACTAGTATTAAAAAGTGTGTTTGAAGCGAAAATCAGCCAAGTAACTACAAGCCCAGACATTCCGTTGTTTAAAAAGATCCGAGAAAACTGGAAAAATGTCGATGCCGAAAAAATACAAATCTGTACAGAAAAGCTATCTTGGTTAAATGTTTCAGAATTAATAAACTGCTAGAATTCTATCGATTTGAATTGACTAAAGAAATAGCTAGAGATGACTATCGTAAATTAATTGAGCATTCAATAATATTTCTCGGCGGAGATACAGAGAAGAAATTTAAGATTCGGCCACCAGGTGCTATGCACCAAGCTCGGTGGATGGCGAGAGCCATTTATTCGTTAAAAATATCATTACTAAGCTCCCAATTCAGAATTTCAAACAAGGATAAGGCAGCTCTGTTGGATGTCTGTCTGTTTATCGTGACATCCTACGTCAAATTCTGGCTCCAATGCATTTTAGCAGTAAAAGCACCTTTTCAAGACTTATGCTTTTTGAAGCCCATAAAGCTTACGAAACAATAGATAAAAGCATTTCCAAAGCAGCTTTACAGAAGTTTTGCCAGCATTTATGGTATTTGACAGATGAAGCGTCTGTTTTATCTTTATTTGACGATGATTTCGATCAAGAAACTAAAGTAAAAATGGTTGCTAACTTAGCTAAAGAAAACCCAGCAGTCCACGATAAACGTTACATTGCATCCAAAGAAGAACTTTGTGGCCCACTTTTTGGTATGTCTTATATGTAAATTATGCTTCAATTTTCTTCTATAGTTTACCATACGATTGAAAACTCTTCCTTCTGTTTTAATTTCAGAGAAAAACACCGATGACTTCGTCTCTGTCAAAAGCAATTTCCTATTTAATCGACTCAAAATTGATGACAGATTTCTGAAAAAGAGACCTTTTTTATGGTCAAATGATGATTTGTTCCAACAAGCTAAAAGAAAGCTATTTACACTGAGAACAGTTAATGATACGGCAAAAAGAGTGGTTAAATTAATGCAAGACTTTCATGGTTAAATCACTGTTGAAGAGGAGCAAAAGCAATTTTTATTACGTTGCGTACAAGAACACAGAAACGTATATCCTGATTGTAAAAAGCAAACTTTGAAAAGGAAATTTAATGATTAATGTGTCTTTTACTATAAATACATAATAAATATTATAAATGTGTTTTATTTACTGAATATAAATAATGAACTCTACAATGTCCCTATAGCTCCATACTAACTTTTCAACTTAAACTTTGACGTCAAGTCGGCACGGGTTATCGTTATCCGATCTCAATAATATTTAATATTTAAGTTTTTGGAGTCAAATGAAAAAAAAATGGAGGGTATGCGTTTTGAAATTCGAAAAAAAAAATTTCACCCTTATAGCCTGGGACACCCTAATATGTATATGTAT